>JAVJIF010020934.1:0-41486 GCA_038442645.1 Agave tequilana
GGTGCTGCCATCGAATCGGTCCACAGAATCCTTCACCAACTCGAACGATGCTGAGGTGCCGAACGACGCCCTTCCTGCTAGCGCCGGAACCCTAGGCGGCATCAGGGTTTCGAGCGGGCCCGCATTGTCCACAGTCAAGGTTGGTCTGTCCATTGGATTGGGAAAAGCTTAGACCAGTAGTAGTCACGAGAAAGCTCAGGAGAGTGACATAAAGAGTGAGAGAGGGGGGAGTTTGATTTTTTTTTTTTTTTTTTTTGGGTTGATGGAGGTGGATGTAAATATATAGCAGTTGGAGGAAATTATTGAAAGATACTTTATTGTATTGTCGCTCAAAGATGGTCTGAAATATTTTGAGTGTATCCCCCCCACCCCCCCATTTGGGCCCTGGGCTTGTGCCCTGGTCCAGAGCCGACCCTGGTTAGATGGGAGAAAATTTGTCAAAGTAGAGACTCTGGGGGTTTGGGAGTCTTAAATCTTAGAAAAATGAATCAGGCTTTGTTGGGGAAGTGGCTATGGAAATATTTTAATGAGCCAAAATTGAGTTGGAGGACATTGATTCACTTTATTATTATAAGGATCATACCATTTTGCATTTTTGCATTTTGGGTGCATATCTTACCTCACTGGAATTTAACAGTCAGATTGGTTCCAGGGTACAGAAATGGGAGACAAAAACTCATTCAGAGTCAGATCTTATTATCACTTTTTGCATTTTGGGGGCATTTCTTTTGCTCTATCTAAAATCGGGTCCATTGCAATGCCTTTGAAAGTCAGAATTCCTATGTGGCAAGTAATTAAAGAAAAACTGAATACTTAAGATCTATTAGCTCACAAAAAAATTAGTGAGAATGGACTTTGTGTTTTACGTGATACTGAGTTTGAATCTTGTCATTTTATTTTTTTTGGATTGTGAATATACAAAAATATATTTGGGAATCTATCAAACAGGATTTGAAGGTGAATGGATTACCAAGGTCCATGCTGGATGCATGGACTAGGAGGAGATAGTCAAATATTAATAATGAAATTAGAATTGAATGGGATCTGTCAGTAATGGCAGTTTGTTGGTTTATATGGTCTGAAAGAAATAATAGAGTATTCAGTCAAAGGTATAAGAGTAATGTGGCATTACTTGATTCTAGTAACTCTAACATTACCTTTTGGTTAGAGAATTTGCCTACCAAACATTGGAAGACTTTTGTTCGTAGCCGTGTCAAAAAAAGAGCTGGAAGACATGCCAACAGTAGATCTCAACAAGCTGGAGTAGCAGATAGAGTTGAAGCTAGCTGCTGGTTCTAGAGAAAAGGCCGGGTGTTCAGCCATCAGAGGTGATCGCTGTGGTTCCACTGCGTGCACAGACTTCGGAAGGGATTGAGCTTATCCCGATAGATCGATTAGAGCTTGCTTTCAGAAGTCCTTAGATTGAAGAAGAGTCTGCTGAGGTGGAAATCAAGACTTGCTGGAAATAGGAAATATGAATGTGAAGACTAATTGCTGAACCTTTTATCATTCTTATAATGTAGTGTTGATGTGAAACGGTGCATGCGTGTCATGTAGGGAATCAGTGATACAATCAAACTCGCTACGGTTCACCAAATAGAAAGATCTTCGGTAGGAAAGTAATTCAAAACTAATTTGCAAATGGATTTAATAAGATTGCAAGCGTAGTTTTGAATATCTCTAATATTAATTAAATTAAAGCAATAATCATGCATGATTGTGATAGTTCTATTCACAATATTAAGATAAGTGATTCACAATTTGACAGATTCACACACCTCACCATATGGTGGGTAGCAGACAATAATGATAATATTTTAGAGATAAATCAAGTGATATAACCAATTAATAACTAAAGTGCTGAAATAAGACTCACTAATGTAGATTTGTTGTTATAATGTTGTTGATGTTTCCTGGATTTCAACAGTATTCTTTCCGTTACTGTCAGAAGCCATTAGTAATTAAATCCAAATCCAATTCATATTCAGTGCCTCCTTTGAAGTTGTGAAATTCAGATGCTAGAAAGATTACACTGTACCATTGCATCAGTGACCTCAAAGCCGAAATGGGAGCAGGTGCTACACCAGCCAAGTTAAAACTGGACACTTTTGTTGACTTATTTTGGGATTATACTGATGGCGAGTTAAGTGGCATGCTTCTTGATTCCATATGATTTAATATTTATTGCATAGGACTAATATCAGTGGAATTGGTTGATTACTGTCGGCAGGGAAGGGGTAGGGGTTTCAAGCTTGGGAGTTTGATTTGATTAGGAGATAGTTGGGGGGGGGGGAAGTTAAGTGGGCAAGTTACTTCACAAAGAAAACTAGAGAGAGGGAGGAGATGAGATAGAGAGTGTACAAAGATAAGGGGACGTAGGAGCAGGCAAGAAGCTTTCTTCAATTTTCATTCATCATCAATCCATTTTGCAAATAGGATAATGGGTACATATAGGTTACAAATTCCAACTTCTCACAGTTGCCTACTATCCATTACTTCACACAACTACCCACTAAAATACAACTGAAATACAATTCTAATACAACCAAATACTAGTGAAATACCAATAAATACAGTGATAAAACAAAGATAAAATAACTAAAAATACAGACAAATGCAATGCACGTTTGTAACGTGCACGTGTTCTGATGTCCCTATCAATTCTCCCCAGATGGGAGAGAACTCAACCTTGTTGAGTCAAATTGCAGAACTGCTTTCTTACTCAATAAGTTTATTTTTTGCATCTCAAATTATTAGTCAATTGTACCAAAACTTTATCGTTTAAAATGTTATCAATTTTCTTTGTTGTATAAGATGAATATCTGAAAGTGGGGAAATGAAAGACTCTCAAAAAATTGGCTCAAGGTAAGGCTCATCAACCAGTGGGTTGTTTATGGATAATCAAGATCTTGTAAACCACTTAGTCTTCAATGTTGAAAATAGAACTGATGACAAATTTATAACATAAGTATTATAATTTAAGTTCTTTTAAGATTTTGAAAAGCCTAGCACTACAGTCATGCAAATTTTTAACAGTTTCATGGGAAAAATCATTTCAGACGAATTCGAACCATCACAAAATTATCAACACTAATAGTTTTAAGATTTTTCCGAACGTTAAACCATAACTTATGGTAAGCGTTGTTTGTTAAAAAATATTATTGATTTTCTATGTGCAGAACTTGCATGTGTGTGCCAAATATGATGCAGGCTCAGATATTTAGGTCTAAATGCAGACTCAAGAACTCTATAATGAAGTGCAGTAGAGAACTTAGTACATACATATGTTAGAAGGATTTTCCAGAAGATAGCTCATGAATCTATGAATTTTAAAGTTTGTATCATCAGATCAACAATATACACAATCTCGATCAAAAGAGATTATTAGAGGTATGATCCTAAAGGTATGTGACAGTTTATCTGATTTGACAGTGAAGATGAAAGTTATATAAACAGACAAAGGCAGAGGAGATGCACCCTGAAGTTTGACAGTAATGAAAGAGAAGTTGATAATATGTAAGACGTTATGTTCTCCCATAACTACATCCTCAAAAAATTTGGATATAGATTAATCACAGATGATAACATCCTTGATCATACCCATATATTTTGTCACGTTATAGCAACAGAACTTGTCCTCATAAAATAAATGTTTACTGGGACAAGGCGCTGCTGGTTGATCTCTAGCGACAGCCTATCAATTTGCCCTTTGGTTTCAGTGTGCATGGTAGGTGCATCTTATGGTGTGGCAAGTCGGGAAGAGTAGTTCCTGGGGTTAAATCAATGTCGTGTTAGATATTTATTCTTCTTCTTTTTCTTCTTCCCACGAACCACCCCAATCTGTTACCACTCGAGCTAGGCCGAGACCTACCTTGTTGGTCTCTCAATTTATCTTATGCTGTCGTAAAAAGCAACACTTGGAATTTTCCTTGTCTGGGATCAGCCTGGACGATGACCAAACATGAAAAGTTCTTCCATGGAGTACAACTATTTGACAAGCCTAGTTGGAAGTTTTTTGTGCACTCAAAGAGGGGTTCCACACCCCCTATTTACTGTGATTATCTCTTTCTAATTCCATTTTTTTCTCTGGTTTGTGTAGACTGGTTTCTGTGCTGAGCGCAAGAGGAGAGCATCTTCAAGTCCCCCGACGATCCCGGCGGCAAGGTTGGCGTCACCGGCAGCGGAAAGGGTTTGCCAGAGCTCCAGAAGCGGGAGAAGCACTTGCACCTCAAGGAAGGCACTGCAGATTTAAACTAGATCAGATCTCAGGAATTCTTGAATGCTTGATTCTCTTACCGAAAACTTCATGCATCGTGTTATGCTATATTTACAAGTATTGTTTTTTATTTCTTTGATGCCAACATGTGAGAATATCTGTTGCGGACCCTGCTGTTTACAATTTTTATTTTTCTGGGTGGTGATAAATCACTTCCTATTTTTTTGGTAGGTGCTGCGGTTTTCATCCTAACTGTTCACAATTATCGATTTTTGGTGTTTGAGAATTTGGGTAAATTATGTATTGTCGTCTTGACTTACTATTAACATGAATAACATGTGACGAGAGAACTTTAATTGCATGAATTTTTTACCACCCAATTGGGGAAATTTTTTTTTTCCCAAATACTTTTGGGATTCATGTACTATATACAAAGAAAATGACAATATTTGTTTATCTCAGATAAATTTCGGTTGATTGGGGAAGCTCCTTTTACACTTTGTGAGCAGGAATTATCTATTTTCTTTTTCTTTTTTTTGCGATAGAAATAATAAATATGTTCTGTTTATCGTCCGCCTTTAAAGATTTTCCTTTTGCTAATACAATTTTAAATCCCAATCCGACATTAACTCCCAAAAATATAGGCACAATGATCTGCGTAATTTAGCATGCGGTCTTGAGGGACCAGTTTCCTTTTGAGTCCAAAATAAATCGTATTTGTTATCTTTTTGATAAGTTCCGAAAATAATCGAGAGGTTCTGTAAATTATCATGTTTGGAGAGGTTTAACTGATAAAAAACCCCAAAAAGTAAAAATTAGTTTAACTGCTTAATTACGGTTCCACTTGCGAGTTTTTTATTTTTTACCATCGCCCACGCGCGAAGGGCAAATAATAAAGCACCTACCGTTCCTCGCTATCTCACGTTCCATATCACAAGCAAAAAATACAAATTAAAAAAAAAAAAACGAAAGCCCAATTAAAAGAAATGGCGATCGCCATCACAAGCGATCAAACCCTAGAAAAATCCCAATCATCCCAATGGATTCCTCTTCCTCTTCCTCCTCTGATCCCGAGCCCAATTTCCACGATTTCCTCAATCGCATGCGCAATCCAGCTTCCGCCGATCTCGTCCGCGCCATCAAGAGGTATAAGCGTCCCTCTCTCGGCAATTGATTCCGATTCTTTGTGCCGCTTGAATTTTGTTGGAAGCTGTTGTTTCTGGTGGTTCTTTGATGTTTTCTCTAGGGTTTTGCTGTTTATTTTTGAGCAGCGGATGCAGTTAGTTTGCGATCGGCTGTTTGGAATAGAACTAGATTGAGATCTTTTGGCATTTCTAGGGTTTTGAATCTGTTTGATAGCTAATGCTGGCTTCTTCTTCTTTATTGATTTTGAGATGAATTTGTAGCTTGAAAGGTTTGAATTGGATGGAACTTTGCTTTTGATCGGTTGTTTGGAGGTTTGTTTCTCTAATCTTTTTTCGTTTCTTATCTTTACTTTTCTAAATTTTGTTTATTTACATATGAATACATTTCTATCTCATTGTTAGATTCTTTACACAACTGTATAAATTGTTGGTTTTGGTGTTTCTTTTGCTGTTGTATTAGGGTTTCCTTGTTGATTTCGGGTACCTTATGTAATTAAGCTCTGCATGGGATTGTTGACTTTAGGGTTTTTATCTCAAATTACTTGAATATGGAGGAATTGCAGATCCATATGATGTTTCAATTTCTGTTCCTATTTTTCGTTCTTGATGATCTGAGTGATTTATGACGCAACTTAGTTTCGTTGTAGAGGAAAAGTTTCCCTTTCTTTTTTTTTTAGTTCTTTTTTATCCTTTGTAAGTTTGTTTTAATTAGTGGATATAACTAGGTTAGGATCAGCCAATTGGATGTTTGACTTTTGATCTTTATAGTTTTTTAGAAATTTATGGCTTTATTCAATATCAATGAAATGGGGGTTTTGGGTTCTTGATATTTTTTTGACCTTTACATTTGCTTATTTGCTGTTCTTTGGTGTTCAACAGCTAATATTGATATTCTTTTCCTTGACTATAGGAGAAATTCATAACTCGAGAGATCTGGTGATTGGTTGAATTTGATGTTATTGAGTTTATTGATTATTTGCTCCTTGGATGCAAAATTTTTATTTGAATAACTTATGTTCTTTATGGTGGTTCTTTTGGTGGATTCTTAGGGCACTTTACTGTGTACTTTTTGTTTGGTAAGTGGGTGTTTAATCTCTCTCTTTTTTAATTTTAAGTTTGCCAACACCCACCCCCCCCCCCCCCCCCCCCCCCCACCCAACCCCCCCCACACACAACAAAAAAAAAAAAAAAAAAAAAAAAGATCTGTTTTTTGTTAATTGATGTAGTTTTTTCTGGGTCTTTAGTATCTATGTTTCTCTTGATGATTGTTGGAATTATAATTCAAGATGGTAGTTTTTATTATCTGATAGTCTAGAAATTATATAGCTCAAGATGTTTAGGTTTTTCCATAATTTGATAGTGTAGGAATTATATCTCAAGATATACTTGTTTCAGTATTAAGGTCTGTTTTATTCTATTGTTAAGTTTCTTCATCTTTTATTTTCTCTTCTTTTCCTGTTGATGATTGAAGGAATTATAACTCAAGATGTTTAGTTTTCATCATACCGTGATTGTTTAGGTTCAAAAGTTTTCCTATGCTTGGTTCTTCTGTGAAGCAATTCCTTGGACATGTATTTTCCGTTGATGTTTAGTGTTTCGCTCCTTGATTTAGGTTTTTTTTGTTTATTCTAATATGCTACTTTCATTTATCTTGGCTCTGTTGGCATTTTCTGTTTGGAACTTTGTACTGGAGAATTACTAGTCGTCTTATTGGCTGGATTTATGTGCATTTACTTCAATGTTTCTGTATACAGATTCAAACTTATAATTTTCTTAAAAGATGGAGTAGAGAACCCAACGTGCAGGTAGCAGTCTGCTCTTAGTTTTGCAATGTCCGTCCAATTTTTATCCATCCATAGTCTCCCTTCTCCTTCTTCTTCAACCATACTCGCCTAAGCTCTTTTCTAACCAATATCACTCCTATATCATCCCTTGTCTTCCTTCTTTCTTCTTTTCCTACCTTGTTAGTTGACACTGACCTTCCGCTTGGTTCTAGTTTAGTGAAAATGCAAATGAAAATCCTCTAATTAACTTGGAGCAAGCAACATAGGAACATTTTACTGGGTGTAGAACAGTGGACGAGAGGATTTAAATTTGATCACAAGTTTTATTGATATGCGTAATAGAAAATCTTGAAAGATTGAAGAGCTTTGCAAGTAATGATTGCTTGTGAGAGACAGTACTTGTAGGTGATTTTAATACGAGGAAATTTTGCCCTGAAGAGAAAGGATGATATTAATTAGATCCGTAAGTATCCTTGAGTATAATTTACCTTTCAGAAATAGAAAAAAAAAAGATTAAAAGATCTTGTAGTTCTTAATTGGTTCATAGGCAGATATTGCTTCTAGGACTTGATAATTGGTAGCTGAATTTAATATTTCAGCGAAGCATTTATCAAAGGTTTGCTAGGTGGCTTCATTCTATCATGTGAGTAAATTGAATTAATGATTTTAGGAGTTAAATAAAAAACCTCCCACCCACTGAAAGACATATACGCTGTTTTTATTGTTGTTGAAAAAACTAGCAACACTCATTTAAGAAGCATCCAGTTTGCTTGCGATAATTACATCAACACTTAATACTCTCGTATTTTTCTCTTACTAGCACACTTCAGAGTATCTTTAGCTTGTATGTAATTAGAAGATCTATCAAAACTTTGTTCTTGATCGGACAAATGATTCTTTTTTTTTTCAATTCTCTAAAAAATTTAGCTGAGCCTACAAATGCTTATAACTAGAAGGTGTCATATTGCAGCTTTATTGTGTCTTTCTCATTCCGTACGAGCGATTCTGAAAATGACAGCAGAAACTTGCAAGATTTTCTTATGAAAATGAAGGCTAATATAAGGGAGCATCCATTATGGATGCATTGCACTGATGAAGAAATAGATAGTGCTGTTGAGGTAATACTTCTGTATTTATGAAGTGCACTTTGTCTTTATTAATGTTGATCTCACGATCTTATTTTTGGATTTTGACTTTTATAAATCTACTCGCACTAAAACAGATATATTTTATTAACATGTTTTATTTTACATTTTTCATTCTGTTGTATGATTTGTGCTTCTTCCAGCTCCTACTTATCTCTAGTCTATGATGTTAGATTTGGCGCAACTTGCAAATTGCTTTATCTTACAAAGCTGCGAAGACCTCACAGTTGTTGTCCACCTGCGCACCCACCCAATCCCAGCTAGCCCCCACCCCCACCCAATAAAAAAGCACATATACTCACAAAGAAGGAAAACTCAAAAAGAAAAACACACACACACACACACACACACACACACACACACACACACACACACAAAAAGAAAAGAAAAAGGGATTAAAAAGTCATAATATAAAGGTCGTATATGTTACTGATATTCCATGGCCTCATGCATATAACCAACCATGATATAACAACTTTGTGCATGGACAAATGCCTTCTCTTTCCTTTTCTTTTGCAGACACCTCTATGAAGTTGAAATTTAAATTCGCTTGAAGCAAATCTATTTTGTGAGGAGTATATAGCATGTTCACCACAGATGGGCAAATTAAATTTAGTATTACCTTTTCTATGTCAATGTGGATAGCATGACATGATTTAGTGTCAAACAGCTCAAAACTTCGATCATTTGAAGAAATGCGGTGATTCCCCAGCTTGACATTCTTACCTCTCATGCTTCATCACCTCATAGTCGTTGAGTGTATTTTAGGCTTATATCTGTCAATTTCTTCTGCGGCAGATTTAATCTTCTAAACAAGGATGTAATTGGTATATACTCATGATAGTTTTTTTTGTAAATACACAGCATCACAACATTTTTACTCTAATAATATGTTGTGTGCTTAAACAATATACTTTATGCTATGTCAGACGCTTCCAAAATTTTAGTTTGAAACAGATTCAGTCTTGATCAGCGCTCATTCACTGACGTCCTAGGTTTCAATTTGTTATGATTTATCTAGTGTTGTTGTTCCCAATGTTGATAAAGCCAGTTTATCAATTTTTATTGATCATCTTTGTAAGCAATCACAATTAACATTCTGCTTGTTAGAGAGTGATTTGACTTGGATTAGTTAAGTTCGGTTTAGATAATTGAAAAGATACATTATTGCAATTAAGCCCTCAATTGGAGATCACAGGATTTATATTACTTTGGTTTGGTGTGGACAATCACTTCAACCGATTCACATATTACTTGTGCTGGGTCTTGCATGTGCCATCCACCCAGAACAAACCTCACACACAAAAATAGGACCTTCTAATACAGACAAACTTATAGCAGAATATGAACTGTAAAAGCCTTGTCGGAGTAAGGAACACTAGTTGGTTTGGATAGAGACATCTAAAACTGCACATTTGAACTGTCAAACTATAGACTTCACCAACCCATAAAAAAGAGATAAGTGCAGGCAAGTGACCACACTTTTGATGTCTTATGTAAGTGCTATAGAATGATGGATCAAAACCAGTACTTAAAATTGGATGATCATGATCTGCATTAGCAGTTTGAAACAGAATAGTCATGTAAAGTAGTCACATGAAATGATTTTAATTATTTAAATTATTATTGATGAAACTTTTTCTGGTAACAATATCCCTTAGAGAATAAACTAAGTAAATAAACTTCCTATTGGTTAAATAGGAAAGATATAAAAGTAAGCAAAGTGACTGCACTTTTGAGGTTGGAAAGTTCAACATAGGTTCATAGTGAAACAAAATTCACACTTTGAATTAGATAATCATGGTCGCTACATGCAGAGTATACAACAAGAATAATCATGTAGACTTGGTCAATCAAGCGACGGTATTCAGTAACTCAATATTAATTGATGAAGCTTTTTCTAGTAGCAAGAGCCGCAATTTAAGTCAAGATTTGTGTTCTGTGCAAAAGAATGTGGACATTGAATTATTAGTCATAGAAGACACTTTATTGAATAGTTTGCAATGAGGGAGGAGAAGCAAGGATGGGTGGGTGGGAGGGAGGAACGAGGGTTTTATGCGCAAGGTTGTGGAGAGGTCTTCAAGAGGGATTAAAAGAGTAATAGTCTTATGTGATCAACTTGAAGGTGAGTCTTCAAGATCACAGTCAGGCAGCTAATATCTCTGGCATTAAAACCTTCAAATGAAATTGACCAAGTAATAATGGTACTGATGTGGGATAAGACATAATAAGGGTGCGGAGATGAGGCAAATCTTGAATTCAGGACATGAGTACGTCTGAATAGATGGTGATAATTAAATTAACTATGTGTGTATGAGTTGATTTGTAACATTAATTTGCAAGTGTATAACAGTTAAAGGAACATAATATTCATATGTTAAATATTTTTTCAAGTTATATACATCAATTATTTACTTGAACAATCATAATTCTATATTATGAACATGGAGAAATAATATAAATGTTCCTGCAAATTGAATGGAATTGTGAAACCATCGTTCATCCAAATCTTTACCTTCATTTTCTCTTACGCATTCTGAAACATCAAGGATGTGTTATATGTTTTTAGGTACGTTAAAAGAAGTCAAATATCCATGAAGTTTCGAAAGTATCCAATTATCACATATGTATCCGGTATGGGTAGGCTCCTTAATCGAAGTATCTATGTAAAATAGATATGAAGCAACTCGAAAATAGCTGTTGCTCGCAATGTTCAAACTTTTTATTCAAGGCTTGTCTTAATAAGTTAATTAGGCATGCAACCCATACTGATGGTTCAGCTTAATGCAAGATGACAATGCACCTGAAGTTGTTCCTTTTTTTCCCTATTTCTTCTTATTTATCTTTTGTGGACCATATGTCTTCTGAATCGGGGATTGGATAATAAATAGATTGTTTGACTAATATGAATAAAATTATCTTCAAGAAATTAGGCATGGAATTGAAGCTTCCTCTATTTTCTTTGCTTTATTTGAAGATTCAGAGTAAATTGATGTTCCTTACAGGTTTTCAGCAAGTTCTATTACCGGACAACAAAACCAATGATGGTGTATCTTATGCGGGCTAGGTCTAGTGGTCCTCTGATCCTTTCCGCCTTCAGAACTCTTTTCTCCTCTTCGATATCTGGTGTATCAGTGATATCTATCGCTTGCTGAGCTTCAGAGCTAGCTTCCTTTCTTCTCCTAACCTCAGTCACCTTCAAAGCTTTCAAATGCAGTTAGGGACCATGTTCCAAAGAATGATGGGTTCCCAAGCAGATGTCATGTATCCACACCCAACATTGTCCATATTCTGTGTATTTTATGTATATCTTTTGGCATTTCTCCGAACTCCCAAGTTCCCAAGGCACATTAAAGTATTTTCTCTATCATTGTTCTCTTGCACAAGTCCAATTATGTAATCTATATTTCGTCAAATTTTTGCTTTCTCTTTGTAGATACCTGATGAAATCTATTTACTTGACGCCCATAACCAAATTGATTCATAAAAAATGGGCCTGCTAATCACGTGGCAGGTTCAGATACCAAGTGAACCTGGAGTCCTGAATGATCTGGACACACAATTTTTCTGGTCTATGGTCTATGTACTGGAGTTGTACTCTACCTGTTCAATCTTTCGGTTGATTCCAGGTCCTGACCAGAATATACATAGACCTGTTTGATGACTCTTACCCATTGGCATTGCATCATCATGGTGGGGCAGGTGATTCTCCAGTATCTATAGGGAAAAAACATTAAGAAACTTCTTTTTCTATTACTTTCATGCATAGGGTCTAGGTTTGGATATGTCGTCGAGTATGATTTCAATAGACCCAAACCATACTTCTATGTCTAACTTTTTGACCCAGATACCGACAAATTTATGCTTGGTTGAGTGAGGTCTGTGTAGATTTTTGGTTATGTGCCACATTATCTCGAGCGTGATCCGACTCATGGATGAAAGTGGTGTCCATAAATAAAAAGGTCTTGCAATTTCTATGAGAAGTGTGTGGCATGAATTTGCTTTCGTTCCATGTGTGATTTAATCCTGAGTTAAGGAAACTGGTCATGGAACTGCAGTTTCTCTCGTTGTTTCTTGTTGAGTTAGAACAACGTTTCCCCCATAGCATTGTTGAACTCTCTTCTTCTTTTTTCTTCTTCTTTCTTCTTTCTTCACCTTCTTTTTCCCCCCTTCTGTTTGTGTGTTTGCACGTGCACATGACTTCATATCTTTTGAGGCGTATCTTTTAACTGCATGTGCTCCCTTTTCCATAGATAAAAATATACTAGAAATTTGAAGTGTTCTTATATTGGTTTTACAATGTAGGGTCTAGAGAAATATGTCATGACAAAGTTGTTCAACCGCACATTTGCTTCGTGTCCTGAGGATGTTAAAGCAGATTTGATGATTTCTGAGAAGATTTGCTTACTGCAGCACTTTATAAAGCCTGATCACTTGGATGTGCCTAAAGGTCTTCAGAATGAAGCGTCTTTGCTGGTATGGTATGGTAGATGAGATGCCCTTTTAATTAAACCGTATGTTCATAGTGCTACTTAGGAACATATGAAACTAGTATATTCACCATAATTATTCTATGTATATCTTGTCACATTCATGTGGTAAAATGCTTGCTGAATAAAAATTGGTTTTTCTACTCATTTCATAAATTGTCAAAATTTTGCTGTCAAATCTTTGTTAGTCTGCGGCTAATTGTTAGTTGATTGGCCCCAAGAAACAGTGCTGCAGGATGTTCTTTTCATATGTTCTTCTTCTGCAGTCCTTTTGAAGAAGAATGAACTATGTATATGCTGTTGTACGTTAAAGAATGACTGAGCTATTTCCGTAGTTCTACCTCATACTTTTTCTTATTTTACAGTGTCGAATCGTGTAAAGGGCTGTTAGATTATGAAGTATTTAAACAGGATAAATTTGGAATGCAGCTTACATCTATTCCCACACCGTGTAAACAGTTGGATTATGAAGCATTTAGATGCGAAAAATTGGGACCCCCCTTCCCACAAAAAAAAAAAGGCCTATCCCTTGACTATGTTGCACGGACACGGGTGCGGAACACGGATACGATGGATACGTACGGCAAAATCCAAAAAAATTGGATACGGAAATAAGGCAAGCATTATTATTATTATATATAGATAAATTTATAACAAAATATCCAAGTTATACTATTATCATATTGTTAAACAAAATATCTACCAAGTTAAACAACATATTATTGTCAAAAGAAAATTACAGTCAAAATCATCATATAAACTTAAATATTAACTACAAGTCTACAACATATAAACGCAATTAACTATTAGTTTAATTACTAATTATCAATTAACTATAAACTTAATTTTAATTATCAATTAAACATGAAATAAACTTAATTTCAATATCAATTAAACATGAAATTAACTATCAATTTCAATTAACAATTAAACAAGAAATAAACTTAATTTAAGTTATCAATTAACATAAAATTAACTACTTAAGTATCTCTCTGTGTGTGTCTCTGCTCTCTGAGAGAGCTCTCTCCCCTCCCCTCTTTCTCACACACGCACACTCTCTCTCTCAGGATCTCTCTTTGTGTGTGTCTCCGCTCTCTCTGAGAGAGCTCTTTCTTCCCTCCCCTGCTCTCTCTCTCTCTCAGGATCTCTCTGTCTTCGCAGAGACAGAGAGAATCCAGAGAGGGGAGAGCTCTATAAGAGAGGGGAGACAGAGAGAGCAGAGAGTAAGAGTGAGAGAGGGGAGAGAGCTTTCTCTCCCTCAGAGAGCAGAGACAAAAAGAGCAGAGAGGGGGGGAGGTAAAATTACCTCCATCGAAGAGCCAACGACGAGGAAGGACTTCGACAAGCTGACGACAACTGCGATTCTTCGACGACGACAGGGAGGACTTTGACGACGAGGATGAGAGAGGACTTCGATGAAAGAGAGGACGACTTCAATCCTTCGCCGAGAGAGAGGAGTCGATCACCGACTTTGACCGTCGAATTGCGATGAGAGAGGACGACTGAGGGAGTAGTTGTGGGGGATTTAGGGTTAGAGAGATCGAGGGATTTTTAGAGGGGATTGGGGGAATTAGGGTTATGCGAAGTCAGGTTCGGGCCGAAGTTGGGCTTTTTTTCAAAAAGAATTGAACCCGATGAATCCCTCCCGCACCCAGCCCGAGTTGACCGCCCCCGCCCCCTCTTGACCGTTGACCACGAATCTGACACGGATTGATCGTGCCTGACACGAGTCGGGCACGAATCCGTACCTTATTCGTGTCGTGTGCGGCTGCGAAAGCAATTTTGCCGCACCCGTGTTACATAGTCCCTTGCATCTATGATCAGATTTATAGTTTTATTCGGTGGAAATCTTGAAATTATTTCAATATGTTCTAATTACAATTGTCTATTTTGATATGCAAAGTACATTTGTAATGGGAATTATTTACATAGTGATAAGTTTCTTCCACTACCAGTGGGACAAATAATAAGATCATACATTTGAATTTATGCAAGGATTATGTCGTAAGAGTTCCTTTCAACTTTCAGCTACTGACCACCTCATCAACAAATGCTAGTTTTGACTAAATATGATGAAATATGTTCTCATAATAAATTAACGATTACATTAGTAGTCATGGCAGACATCACATAGTTGTATCACCGCTCTGGGTATATCCTCTCATATTTATCTGTTAGGGATGGATTTATGGTGTGAAACCGAATTTGCAATTCCTATGTATGTTCATGTAAATGCAAATGGGACAACTCTAAGGCCTTGGGTTGGCTGGGCTTGGTCTTGGGTTTCAAACAACCATCTAAAAGCAGGTACTATCTGCTAATTTTTTTTCCTCATGTAAGGGTGCAAACCGGCAAGGTTAGGCCAGCTTTAGGGTGAGGTCCCATCCATCTTGGGGTTGGTAGTGGTTATCATTTGGTACCAATTTGAATTGGTTTGCAATTATCATCATTACATATGGTTCAATTCAAATGGGTTGAAATTTTGAAGTCCATGAATTAAACTAAATTATCTACCTTTTATTTAACAAGATGGTCCATCTTCTGACCACATAATACATAGGCAAGAAGCTTCCGCAGCTGTTGGTTATTGATTTGCAGACATTTCTAGGTGCACATTATGATAAAGATTGTGCTTTGTCAATTTAGATGGCTCACAATGTTAGACTTGTCTTAGTGTATTGAATGTATTCTCTGATAATTGTTTATAATTGCGTATATACAGTTTTTTCTTTGATGATTGACCAAATAAATTCTCTCTCCTAACATCATACTAAATCAGAAACTGTAGATTTGGAAGAAAAGAATGGTAATATGGTAATATGAGAAGTATGGTATTATGGTAATATTTTCTTGATAAATGCTTTAAAATGTTATTGCAGATGCAAGTGGCTTCTTAAAAGTTGCGTGTGAATGGAGGTTGGCTGCAGAGAACTGGAGGATTTTTATTTTTTTAAACTTTTTAAAAACTAACTTTTTTATTTTATTTTTTTAACTATTTAAAATTAACTTTTTGCATAAAGTGGGAAATGAACCCAGAGCCAACCACCATCATTTACAACACACGCTAACCTTTTTAAAGCTATGGCGACCTATGCTTTCAGCAAACTTAATTAAAACAACTTATGTGGTATGTGGAAATCCCACCCACAATCATACAGGCTTAAATTTGTACATCATGAGCGATGTAGGTGTTATTTACACCGCACAGACGATTTCATGATACATTACAATATTTAACAAGTTACAAATCCCTGATCTTTTTAGAAGTTTTAGCTATTCTGAGGTACTTTTCTCTGTTAGTGTTAGTAACTTTGGTTGTCTTTCCAGTTTGCAGCAAAAGAACTGCAGAAGATCAATGCTTTTAGAGCCCCTCGTGAGAAGCTTCTATGCATTATGAATTGTTGCCGTGTCATCAATAATTTACTACTCAAACTATCGCTGTCAACAGATCACATGCCAGCTGGAGCTGATGATTTCCTTCCAATCCTCATTTATGTTACCATCAGGGTAAGCTCATCTTCATAACAATTTTTGCATCTATCATATTATAATTTCATATTTTTTGGTCATATGTACATTATATTATTTGGTTTAAAGGAGGTACGTCATCAAATCCTTCCTTTGCACTTGGAAAACATGGTTTTTAAGATATACTAAGTGGTTGTATGAAGCTGGTGACAGCCAAATCCCAACACGCTTTCTTTACTATTAACCAATATACTATATATGTAACATCAACTCTCTCCACAGTTTCTCAACTTTGGCACCTATTGTGGTATCGTGCACCTTGTCATCGAGTTTGTTCCAAGCCCCCACGGTTATCTTTCTTGTTCTCAAAAATAGATTACTAGCTTTCATTGGTATACATGTCCTCCTTTTCTCTTTCTCTCTTCTACACTCTACCTTCAGAAATATATATTGAGATAGACTTGGCTACTTTCAAAAGAATTTGGACAAATCCTTCCTTGGCTAATTCATGACAGGCTGCTTAATCGAAAAATTCACTTCATGAGTTAATTCACACTATTTAGATTGTCTAAAACTAAAAAATCAAGTGATTTTTAAGTTCTCTTGCCTATGCATCAAAACACACAAAATGGATGGCCAAAAATAGCATGTTGGTTGGATCTATGACTTGAGGCATGATTTTAAATATCGGCTAGTTGCAATATATATCAGCAATATTGTATTGTTTTTTAGGTACTTGGTACAATACTAACCCTATAAAATAAAATATGCTGATACATGGCCAACAATGATGTTGTAGTCATTGCTGATATTGACACTAAAAACTATTAGTTGACATTAGTACCGAGATTTTAAATCATGATTTGAGGCATACAAATTGCCTAGTCGAACCTTGATTTTCTATATGGTCTTAGACACTTTAAAATCCTAATACACCAATTTTTGTAAGGTTTAAAACATTTTAGATTGCAGATCTAAACAACTTGTTATTTTTGGTCGTTGCCAATTGACCATTGTTGTGACTACTTGGTGCATAGGAAAAAAAATTCACTTGATTTTTTATTTCTTAGATACTTTAAATGTATATTAAGTCAACATGAACAGAACGAGCGGATCTTCAATTTGATTTCTCTATTGTTGAATTTGAACTGAAGGATTTGCTTCTAGATCTTTCTAAAGGTGCCAAGACTTTTTCATTATATTATTCTTTTATCAATTTTGATTTTCTTTAATCCCAATTAGATTTACCATAGTTGACTTCACTGTAAAAGAAGGAAATGGGAGTTAAACTGGCTTAATTGCTTGTGTTCTTGTATGGTTCCCAGAAATAATCCCAACCATCTATTCATGCATACAATCTTTTTATATAAGAACCATCCAACGTCTAGAACATGCCTCAGTAATCTGGTGGGCGGCCCCTCAAAGATTTGATGAGATCTAATGACATTGTTGTAAATCTTTATTAACGTTTGTCATGGATCATGATTGAGAACTCTTGAAATGTGCATAATGCTTAAGTTTATTGCTGAGATTGTATTAGATGATCATGAAAGGATATATAAAGCCACTTTTGAAGTAATATTCAAAGTTAAACATATCCATACATGTTCCTTCTGGAACTTTAGAAACTTTTAGTTTGTTTCTAGTTCACTTCTAGTCTGGGAAGCACAGATAGCTCAAACGTGAAGGCGTGTCGTGTGTCGATGTGTCATGTCGTATCGATCCCGTGTCAGCTTGTCCGTGTCTTTACAACATAGCGTTTTAGTTGACTATATTATACAAAAATAAGGAGAAAAGGCTTGTAAATTGTAATCATATCGGTGTTGCTTTAAACCCTCTGGGCAAGTTGATGCCCCCCCTGGCATCATACTGCTAACTCTCCAAAAGAAGCAACTTCTAGCCAGGTTAGGCCATCAGGCTCTTCTGAGGTGCCTGCTAAACATAATTATTCTTGCATGGAAAAATTTGAGTACATTCTATATTGTTGTGTCATATGTTGCTGCATGGTAATTAATGAAGTAGATTTTTGCAGGTGTTGGTTCTTTTTACTAATTTTAGAAGTAGATTTGTTGTTATTGGTCTAAATTATCATTTACCTTGTAGACTTGATGAGCTTTTCTCTTTGGACATGTCAAAACTATAATATTAAATTACTGATGCAGGCCAATCCTCCACAGTTGCATTCGAACCTCAAATTTATTCAGCTCTTCAGGTGGCATCCAAAGCTTGTATCAGAAATGGAGTATTACCTTACTAATCTTATATCAGCAAAATCATTTATAGAAAATATAGATGCTAGTTCATTATCTATGGATGTTAGTGAGTTTGAGAAAAATATGCAAGCTGCAAGATCAGCAATCAAAGGGACTGCTTTGGATCAGAAAACTAGTGTGCTTGGGTCATCCGAAGGCCTGGTCCCGACTATGAGAAGGCGAGGCAAGGAGATTCATTTTGAAGGTTAGCTTGCCTTTAAATATCTTAGAATATCTTCATTGTCATTTTAACATGAAGAATTTCCAGTGACTTTAGTTCCTGAACTAGTTTTGTTCGAAGATAATAGATCTCAGAAAAATCAAATATCATGCCCCTCTTGCACTACTCCCAACTAGGAATATTAATATTTAACTGTAGTCTGAATGAATAGAATGGATGAAAAGGAAAATCGTTCCTTAAAATATATTAGACATGTTTCAATATGCATTGCACTTATTAGTTATTATACTTGTTTCATTTCGATTTTCATGTTAAATTAATCATGCTGATGAAAAAAAAACATGCGTAATATTTTAGCTCCTTCACTGATAAAATACGACTTTAACAGCTATAGTCATAAATTTCATGAAATGTAAAATTGTTGTGATTGTCGTATCCATGCCCAAGCTCTATCGTGTTATTTAGTCTGTTCCATGTGTTGTCACAGTCTCGTGTCCCTGTATCATATCTGTTTCACATCCCGGTAGTGCACCAGAAATGTTAATAAGTTTTTGTTTAATTGATTATTACCAATTTATGCATGTGAATTTACAGGCAACAAGTATCCCTTCATGGATAAAAAAGCGGAAGATTTGACCGGATCCGATGTGAAGCAATTGCTTGGCTTGTACAAGCAAGTGGTGACTAGGTACTCCATGCTATCTAAAGCTCTTGGTCAACTTAATCTAACTGAAGATCAGTTGCTGTATCCTTTCAAGAGGAAATCCTCTAGTGCTGCCCTAAACTTTGCAGAAAGTGAAAATCCAAATCCAAAAGGACTGGACACTACATAGTTTCAGTTACATTGTATGACTCTGTATTTGTTTCCGGTGACTCCTATTTGTTTGTAGCTTACAGTTTACTTTTTGAATAGAAATAGTTTGCCCTGGTGTTTATTTTTTCTGACAGATGTCTCTTGAGCACACAAGACGAAGTGAAGGGATTGGTTGCGTCAGAATGGAATCCAGTCAGCAGGTTAGTAGCTGTTTTAGCATCTCCCCATATTTTAGTACCAATTCAAATATCTGACGTGCATCTACCCACCTTGCAAACTCAGTGCAGATGAAAGATGCTCTCACATTTTGCGCTTTGGAGAAGAGGTTCAAAGGCGTGTTTCAGCCTCACATTTTCCTACTCCCTACCACTTTATGTACACACGCATAAACAGTTTACGCTCTCAACAACAAAAAGAAAAAAAAAGAACTTCACCCCACAGTGCTCATCTGTTGTCCACAATTCTCGAGTCCGTGATGGAAGATGGTGGTGCAACTTCATCCTTGCACCTCCCATTTGGGGTGGTGTTATCTTTATACCTGCCACTGCAATTCCCTGTGCCCCTACCCTGGCGTCTGATCTTGTTGGCGGTTAAACACTTTCTACAAACAAACTTCACCGGTACCCTATCTAAATCACTGATTCCAGCACACCTAGTGTGTTGCCACACCCCACATGAATCACACGCCAACATCCTTTCGCCATCATCATCCCTGGCACCACACGCGCAGTCCACTATCCAATTCTCCAGCCCCCTTTCCATCCTGAACTGCCCAAGCTTGTTCTCATCTCCAAAGCACCTTCCCCTGACCTTGACACTCCCGTTTGGACCCAGCAAAAGCCTCACATTTGTTGTGCCGTCAACATCTCCACAGTCTACAAGTTGTTCAGCTTGAAACTTTTGAAAGATTAGGTAAGTCTCCTGGAAAGCTTTTGTTGCTTGAAGCTTGAGGTCGGCAACAGTAGCGGTTACTGGAAGCACTAGGAGCTCTGGTGGTGGGGCTGTGTAGTCTCTTGGCTGGTTCACAAGCTCAACATGACACCATATGAACAGTGAGGGTGCGTTCGGGTTCGCCAACTTCGAGACCTTCTCATCATAGGTCTTGACAAATTGCTTGCAGTCAAGCAGCTTTGCTGCTGAGATGCGTGCAGACTCGCGCATACCCTCAGGCTTGTAGGGATGCATGGTGGCCGGGTTCAGGAGGGCATCATATAGGAATTTGAGGTCGTGCAATAGCTGCTCTACTGGAGGTCTGATAGGACATGATCTGGTTGGCAACGATTGGTTTGAGCCATCTTCAAGCCTGCAAATAATGAAAAAAAGAAGCATGCCGCTATTTATCTAAAATATACACATGTAATATGACATGTCAAATAGGGGCTGCTAATGTTACCAAAAATTACCTATATTCAATAGCGCTGTTCTCAGGGTTGCATCGAACAGCAACAAACATGCCATCACTGGTCAGTTTGCCACCTAGACCCTTGAGGCAGTAATCAAGCAGCTCCAGTGATGCAACTGATCGGCATGTCGCTCCTCTCAGAGCATGCCAAGTCACCCACCGGTTCCCCCCAACAGCTCGAAGAACTTTCACCATCGCCTCCTCTGCCATTTCAACATCATGTTTGTCCCACGCGCACAATATCCCTGAGTTGGTGTCCCTTTTAAGCTTCTTCCTCAAGTTAGTTTTGGACTGTGACTGTTCGTGAGACTCGTGAAGCAGATGGGTGATGTAACAGAAAAGGTCCCTCACAGTCTCTAGTTTGTGGTCTGCCAGTGACCAATACAATGCTATTGTGTTATGCAGGGAGGTCCGTTGTGACCGGGAGTGGGAGAAGAAAAATGAGAGGGGCATATTGGAGAGCGCATCAACAGCTTTTCGGTAGGCTTCTGCAGTGAGAGCGTAGCTCCCGGCACCGAATTCATAGCCCCAGTTTCCGTACCATGGATGGCCTGCGGTTACCGCATGGAGGAGACGATACTCCATCCCATGTTTCTTTGATATGTCCATAACTGTGACCTTCCTGCAATTGTATAAAAGATAACCTTCTAGGTTATTATTAGGTGTAATGTAATGCTTGTACAATGATCAAAGTGACTGAATTATAATTAAGTATTTATTTGATACAGCAGAGCCATGGAAGTGCCATCTCTTGCACTGATTAAAATAATGAAAGAAATATTCAGTTCTAGTCTTTAAGGAAAAAATAGATGTATCAAGCTGAGATAATATGAATAAGAACATATGTTACAATAATAGTAATTCAAAAATAAATAGATCCTTATTAAGGATCCCTTTCACAATTATTTTTAAGAAGGGGAACAACATTTAGGATCCCTTCACAATATCTTTAACGACAAAATGTAATGAATTAATAAATAATAAAGATTCCAAACTGTATTCTCTTGGTACATGATGTCTCTTACTCTATACAATTTGTGACACTATGAGAATATATCTTACATTTATTTATAACTTTTTACAAGATTCAGTTGTATCTGTTGCATTGACAAGAAGATGATGAATGAATAATTTTTTCATGAACTGGCACACAAATAAGTATATCTATTTAAAAATTTCATTCTATTCAACATCCAATTTCATATCTCAGTAAAGTATAATAGTCATTACTATTAGAATTATTTGTTGAGTTCCATAAGCAATTCAGCAAACAGTATAAACCCATCATCAATCCCGTTAGATTACTTTTCCTCAGGGAAATCAAGTTAAATTACTTTATAAATGCAAAATATTTAGCATCTAGACAAAATGTATCGGTATGATTTTTCTCTCATAACCAGACTGCTCTGCTTGCTAATACTTCTAAAATCTTCTATAGGAAGAACAAGAATAGAAATTGTCATATTATTGTTCATCAAAATATCTCATTAAATTGTCTGGCTGCTCAGAGCATAGCATCATACACATTGTTTATCCTCAGGGTGGAGAAAAAGAAAGGTAGACTATGCAAAAACTGCAAATTCAATGCAACATTAACAGCACACAACTTTCTTCTAGCATTCATTATACTAGAATTTTAGGCACATGAAATTTAAATAAACATGTATTATTAATTGAGTTTTCATTTATGAAAGGGAAGATATTAAAGAAAGATGATGGAATCCACCATTTGTTTATTATTTAAGTAATTTCTTGCAATTCAGCTGTTGATGGCATGCCCGTCACTAAATTTCCTCTTGATGGATTTTTCTCATCCCCAATTTTCAGAGTTTCCATTAGGTCCTTCACATTCAGCACACACCCTCTCATTACATATAATATATAACAAAAACATGGCATATACTAATTGAAGCATGTACAAGTGCACCATGGGATGTCAAAACATAAAAGAACAAAATTAACTTACTGTGTTCAGATATTCATAAAAGAGAAGAAACTTCAAAAAAATTAACAGGACATAGTTCATACCTGACATGAAGCATTTTACACAAGCGATCCCAGAAACCCAAATATCACATCCTGTTAGAGACTTCGAACCACCTTCTCGGCCATTAACTCTAAGAAGGTGGCCATAACCATTAGCATGCACCACCCCATGCAACAAATGTGTAGAGTCGTCTAACTGACGATATGCCCAGTCTTCAAAATCTTCAGCAGTCATCTCATACTTGCATGAGACACACCTGGAGAGTAGAACCACGAACACATAAGACAAAATATATAACAAATTGTAACATTCTAGAAAGCCCATGAACAAACAAAGGCCCTACAGGGTTATACAACACAGATTTTGGTTGTACAAGGAGATAAAGTATAAAAAGTTATATCGCGTTAACAAGTTCTACAAGAAATATTATAGGCAACCTTAGAAAGTTACCAAACTGATGTGCTCTAAAGCCAACCCAAAAAAAGTTCCTAATCGATTACATTTGACTGCTACAAAACTTGCAGACAATTCACATGACAATGTACCATTTCATTTCACTTATAGTCATTTATCATTATTTTCCACAGTTCTTAATGTATGGCTAACATGCCTAGCCACTAACAGTGCTCTTGGAATAACTCTGTTGTCTTCCAGTTTTCACAGATATATGACCATCTGCAAAGCCCAAACACGCTACTTGAAGCACGATGGTGCTAAAGGAGCTGAACCAACTGCTTTCCTAGACACTTTAATTAGAAGGACAATATAAATCAGCTGTCCATAAAAGATAGAAATGTGGTGTCCCGTCATCCAAATGGAACTTGAAAAACAGTGCTAGAAAACTCTCTTTAAGCTGCAATTAGAACCAAGGTAGTAAAGTAAAATTAAGACCTTCATCAATTGTCTTAAGAAATCAAATTAAAAGACAACCCAAATCATGCACCTGCATCATATGGCTATCGGGAGTTAAGACTACACACCTTTCCAGCTAATTCCACAAAATCATGAACCAATGAGGAATCTTCTAAGAGTGCTGCATGATCAAGATTCGCTCCAGAAACATTTTTTTTAGAATGTCTAAAGAGAAACCAATTTAGAGACATCATGATGTCCATGAGAGAAGACAAGTTAGGAATACCCTAACAGAGTTCATATTTGAGATAAAAACCTGCCATAAGAAGTTTGTGCTAAGAATAAGATATACCCATGAAGATACAAGGCAACCGCATCTTAAATAAGATGCACATATTCTGTATCTCATGGTACCAAAATTGAAAAGGGAGGATATAATAAATTCAATAGCATGAAGCCGCTACAAATGCCCAGGAAATAAAGTTAGCCTTCTCAATACCTGTTCAATCTCTTCAATATTCATTTATGCGAACTGAGGTACCCATATTGTTTGTTCCAAACTCATGATGCTAAGGGTTGCCACTGAGAACAATTTGACTAAAGCAAAATAACTAGGACCAATTCTCGATATCTATAACAATCCCGCCATGGATACATGTAAGATGTAAAACAATTAGGATCTTTCCTGATAGCAATCCCTCACCATGGACACATGTTCTATCAAATATACCCACCCCCTCAACACATGCGCACGTGCAACAAAGCCTAAATTGACAAATGCAGGAAAACAGGTGACTCACAACAAATATGACATGGATAAAGAAAAAAGTAACCTTCAATTAACAAGATAGTTCCGTAACATATATGAATAAGATGAACTGGCTACAAGAGAAAGTTAAGAATCAAAAACTGCTAGCAATTTGAAGACTAATTAAAGTGACTGAGAGCACTAAAGAATCACGGAAAAAATTCTTGTTATACACGTAGCATCGAACCTCATGCACCTTGTCCAAGAGGAATACAAATTTCCTTCCATGCACGCATTGGTTTTTCATTTGACAGGTGAAGTGAAGGAACATTTAGGTATTTGAAACACTAGATGAAGAAAATATAAGCCAATCATTAGAGACACTCCACTATTTCTCTCTTCTTCCACCTTTTATTTGTTCCTCTTTTCTTTTTTTTTCCTCCCTTTTTTCCTGCCTTTTTTCTGTCTCTTTTTTTTTTTTTTCCCCCCCCTCTCTTTTTTTTTTCCTGCTCTTTTCTCTCTCTTCCAGTACCATGTTTGCACCAATGGAAACACCCAGTTTTGATGCCATGTTATACATACATACCACCAATGCAATCCATTGTTCAATAACATCTTGGCTTCTTCATAGCACATCATGGCACTTAATTCCTTAGGAAGCAAATTTGTGGTAATATAAGCTGAATCAAGTAGTAAAGCACTTATCCTAGGTGACTAGTTGCCGCCTCACTCAAGAGATCCAAAATTGGCTCTTACAACAGAAATAATAGCAACTGCAATTTTATTGATTTATGTTGAATCCAGCTACAAGAAGAAGCACAACAACAAATGTCTATTGACGCATACACATTCATACAAGCATTCTGTTTCATGCAATTAATGCTATTATCTATTGATTGCCACCACTGTAAAAATTGAGTCAGGAGCAAATTGTGCTGACTCATGTATTCTGAAATTTTTTATAATTCAGTCAACTAAGATACAAAGGAGTTAGTTTCTAAATTTCTAAGCACTCTGACCCCCCCCCCCCCCCCCCCCAGGAACTCAACCAAACAAACAAGGCAAAAGAGCAAATCTATCCAAAAAGGGTACTTCTCACCGTGAATCCAACATATGCAGCACGGATCCACAGCGCGTACACATCTGATGATATCCAGAAAAAGGGCTACTATTGTTCCTTATAATAAAGTGATAGCGTTTCCTGCAAACTGGATGGCCACTCCAACCTGCAAAACCAAATAAATATCGTATCATGAGTAATCAAAAAGAGAAATTATGTTGATAGTCAAAAGGAGGCCAATTACCAAACTTTAAGAATTTTCTATCAAATGGATTCAGAGCAATTGAACATCATATATCTGCTACACAATTCTTTCTTTAAAAATGTATTAGATGGGGTGTGCGTAGGCTTTAATAGTTTTTCTTAAATTGCCACATATCACCTCCTTTTTTACAGATTACTCTGCTAAAACTTACATTTCATGCCAAGCAATACAAAAATATATAGGCATCAATCAATAAAATATCAAAAATTGCACCACTTTCCTTTCTTAAATATAAAAAATGGGTCATAACATCATCAACAAAAAAAAAAACCGAAATATATTGCACAAACATCACTACACGAACTAAATATCATATAATTCAGAACAGTTACTACTTGGTATATCAAGGTACAATAATCAAATGAAAGATAGGGCATGCATGTTCAATTTCAAAAATTTACAACAGATATCAATTTAATTAACCAATTTAAAATTTTACGACTTCTTTCTAGAAATATGGTGCGGGCCTCCGCAAGTCACGTGACCACCCCGCCACCGGACCAATCCTATCTCATTGACCGGTTATTGCAAGTTACAGTGCTTTGTTCGGTCCCCTTAAAAAACATAATAATTATAATTAAATACCAATCCGGTGACCCGTTCATTACCTGGGCGCATATGCCAAAATTTATTATTATTTATCCGAACATAATACCCATTTGATTCAATTTTAAATTCAAAATGATCTACGTGTCCGAGGACCAGATAACCGCCAGCTGTCAGGCGCAATCCGGTAACCAAACAAAGATCCGGCCAGCAAACAATAATAATAATAATATCGCTTTCATTTAATTATAATTTAACTTTTTCGTAAGAGAACCCGAAACAATACGCGAAAAAATCGGCAAAAAATCGCCGACTCACCTACAACTCGGCACTGATCGCAGTACACCGACCTCGATCTCATCACCTCCTCTTCAACGACGTCCATCTCCACGATCCCCTCCAACCCGACCCCCTCGCCGTCCCCCTCGCCGATCCGGAACGCCACCCGCCACGTCGTCATGGCCGATGGCGAGAATATCAGCGCCGGGGGAGGCGGCGGGAGCCTCGCGTGCTTCGCCAGGAACGATCTGATGTTAGATCTGAACGGTCCCTCCGAGATCCCGTCACCGCTCGCCGACAGTGACGGGAACGTGAGGAAATCGTACAGATCTGCGGTGACCCGCCTCTTTGCTCGCTTCAGCGACCGGCCGTTGACAACCATGGCGCTGGATCCCGTCACCGACGGCGGCAGATCTATTGTTTCCAGGGCGAGATCGGACGGAATATAAGTTAGCTTTGGGTTCTTTTGAGGAACAGACGGCCGATAGAAAAAGGGGAAACTAGGGTTAGATAAAAACTAGGGTTAGGGTTCGGGTTAGCGAGAAAAGAGCGGGAGAATTGGGGAAACAGCAACGGGACCGCGCCCTAATTTGGGGATTTTGGGAATTTCTTTTCGTTTTTTGGATTAATTTGGGGAATAAATAAAGGCGGTGGACGACAGAGAGAGAGGGTTTGCTGGCTCGGGCCTTGTTGATCTCCTCCTTGTAGAAATGTGTCGTGTAGCCCAATTACGAAAATGCCCTGTAAGGAATTGATTTTGGTGACGGTCAAGGGTTTTATGGTTTGAATGCGGGGGCAAAAGAGGAAAACGTATTTTGCAGTAAGCTCCTACTTTAGGTTTTCATTTGCATTTCGTCACCGTGATTCACGAAAACGAGATGCCTTCGCGGCCAAGAATGGGCGGTGCTTTAGGTCTACAGGAGATTTTCTTTGCAAAATTTGGAAATGTACTTAATATGGCTCACATCTGCAAAATAGAGAAAAAAGAGAGTTTATATACAAAAACCTATCTTTAAAAAGATGAATTGCGAAGTTACGATAGTGCCTTTCATTTGATTTGGTTTCCGGTCTGGTGCTTTTTTTTTTTAAAAGAAATCGGTGCGGATTCTATTTGAAAGCCGATATTTTCACCCTAAAAGAAGGCACCCTAATGTTAAAAACACCTCCTAAATTGATGGTGCACCTTCAAATTGATGAAGGCACCCCTCTTCTTTTTTCAAAAATGTCAAAATGTTCTCTTCTTCTCCTCCTCTTCTCCTACCTTCACCGACGACTCCCTGGCCTCTGCCTCTCCCTCACTGATGACCTCCTCCTCCCCCCAGCCTCCCCATCCCCTCTCCCCCTCCTCCTCCCCTCCCCTTCTGGCCTCCCTCACTTCCTCCTCCCCTCGATCCTGCCCCTAATCTCCCTTACCTCCCCCCCCCCCCCCCCAACCCCCCTCGCCTACCTCCCAGATCTGGTCTGTTCGTCCCCGAACAGGCCAGATCTCGGAGGTGGGCGAGAGGGGGTGGTGGGAGGGGGTTGGGGAAAATCGGGGTGAGGAGGCCAGGGAAGGGGGAAGGTGAGGAGGAGAGAAAGGAGAAAGCAACATTTTGTATTTTTCACTAAGAGTGACAAAAAAATAACGGCAAACTTGCAATAACTTGTCGGGTGCCTTCATCATTCCTTGGGGGTGAAAATATCCAAGCCAATTTCTTGTGGACTTTTAGTGGGGTTGTGGGGAAAAATTACGAGAGAGCCCTCTAGTTCACTTTTGAACCGGTGTTTTTTTTTAAAATAAAATTAATAAAATAGCAGGTGAAAAAGATCAGAGGAGGAGGACCTGACCCCGGATGTTTCTAACGAAAATCAAAACTTGGGTCTCTCTATTTTTTAAATTTTAAACAGAAACCACAGTCCATTTGTTCATTTTAATTTTTTTTAATTTAAACAAAATCATAATCCAATCTTGAACCACTAATCTGACTTGGCTCATTGGCTACATGTCGACCTCTTAACTTGAATTTTCTAAAGACTTGGCATTTGATCGAGTTGGGTTGCTTCAGATTGGAAGTTTTGCGATTTGATTGTTGATCTCATGTTTGCCACAATAATATTCCATCTTTAATTAAATATGCAGTTTTATTTAATTTGAAATTTTTTTTTTCCCCTTCAAATACTTGGTACATGCATACGGGCTCACCCGTTAAAAGAAAAACTCTTAACCTTTAAAACGGTACATGATACCTGTATTCTAAGCACGTGGTGTGCACGTTAGAGGAAAAAAGTTTCATAATTAGCCTAATTTAATCAATTTCTTAGTTAACCATAATTATAAATTAATTAGTCTGGAGACTGCAGAAAGCACATTTTAGAAAATTTATCAAAATATTGTCGACAGTGTAAGAGGGAAAATGTGTTTAATAGTTTTTTAAATAAACTGAGCAGGAAAAAAAAAATTTAAATATGTGAATCAAATACACATCCATTTCTCATTGTTCATTCATTCTTCCTTTCTCGCCCTCTTTGTTCCTTTCTTTCTTCATATGCCTAAAAAGTACTGTAGATATGGGATATCGTTTCAAGAGGAAAAAAAGCGTTAGACTAACAATTAAAATGTGAAGAAATCCTTTTCTATATTCTGTTTCTCCAGAAATAAGAATATGAGTGTCTTTTTAAGAGGACAGGAAGATAGGTCTGTCAACGGGTCGGGTCTGGACTCGGACCGACGCGACCTGTTTAGACGGGTATGGGTAGTGTTGTTCTAGACCCGTACCCGTATACCCGTGTACCTGTATACCTGATTACTGTTGGAATTGAAGAATATAAAAGCGAATCTTTGAGCTGAATTATGGCAAGATCCGTTAAAGGACTTGCCCTTTGGGTACTTGGAGTTTTCGCGCGCGAAAAGGAGGGAACTATGCCCGCACATGCAGGCATGCGCGCGCGCCGCCGCTGGCGGCGGCCGGCGCTGGTGCCGGTGCCGGCCCGGGTTCGGGTTCAGGTTCCTTTTGAATCGGGTCTGCGGGTATGAGTTGCGATACCCGAACCAGACCCGCTCCGCTCCGCTACCCAAACCGCCCGCTCGCCAACGGATCCGAACCGCCCGCCAACGGATGTCTGAAAACCGTCTGGACGGTTGGACCGTTGTGCGGTTTGGACTGTAACCCCCTGCTCCCTGATGTACGTATCACAGTATTAGTACGCGATACGACGTATAAAATTGATTTGACCTCCATGGTAGTCCGTTTGAGTCGGTTTCAGTTTTAAAAATCTTTTTCTAATATTTTAGATTTTTTAGGATTTTCTGAAATTTTTCTGGATTATTTTGAAATGTCCGTAGTCGGTGTCGACCGATACCGATAATCGGCCTTCCGATTTTTATTTCACAAACAGAGTTGGATTTTGAGAATCCGCTTTCACCGTATGTCTTAGAATCACATGAGCTACGTTTGAGTATTTTTGGAGATCGGAGTTATCGTATTATCAGATCGTGCCTTGGAGTCACATAGGAGATTCCTCATTAGGACTCTTCATAGGTATCTTGGTGATTTATTTCTATTATCTTATTTGTCCCTATTATTCCTTTCTGTTATGATCGCTGACCTCCTTCTGCAGGTATTCTTGTACTTATTTCTGCTGGAACTCATGACTATATGGAGGTATTGTACTGTACTGAGGCTTAACGTACGCGTGAGCGTGTTTTCACCTCGCGTATGTACGTCGCCATAACGTCTCCGTATCCTTGGGATCGGGGCGTTACATAGTGGTATCAGAGCTTAGGTTCACACCTGGTGTGGGTAACCACCTGGGTCAATCCTTGAGCTCTTACCAACAGTACAATCAGGTTCAGATTAATTGATCTGTATCTGAATTTGGGGATTCCAGCAACGAGTACAAGAATACCATGACCTTGACAATTCATTCCGTGACTCGTTTGTATTCCTTCCTTCCTTTCAGTTGTCCCCCAGAACATCTGATTTCCTTCTCGCTTTCCTTGCATTGTCTTGCTTCCAATCCGTTAGGATGAGTTCACTACCATACTTCTCCATCCCGAGTTCCTTATAGATAGCAGAGTGCGCAGCGAAAGTGTCGTGGACCGGTAACATTTCAGCTTTAGGGTTGAAAATCTTATTCTCACACCTGATTGAAATTGCGAGGACGCAATTTTTTGTAAGGTGGGGAAAAATGTAACCCCCTGCTCCCTGATGTACGTATCACAGTATTAGTACGCGATACGACGTATAAAATTGATTTGACCTCCATGGTAGTCCGTTTGAGCCGGTTTCAGTTTTAAAAATCTTTTTCTAATATTTTAGATTTTTCAGGATTTTCTGGAATTTTTCTAGATTATTTTGGAAAATGTCCGTAGTCGGTGTCGACCGATACCGATAATCGGCCTTCCGATTTTTATTTCACAAACGGAGTTGGATTTTGAGAATCCGCTTTCACCGTATGTTTTAGAATCACATGAGCTACGTTTGGGTATTTTTGGTGATCGGAGTTATCGTATTATCAGATCGTGCCTTGGAGTCACATAGGAGATTCCTCGTTAGGACTCTTTATAGGTATCTTGGTGATTTATTTCTGTTATCTTATTTGTCCCTATTATTCCTTTCTGTTATGATCGATGACCTCCTTCTGTAGGTATTCTTGTACTTATTTCATGCTGGAACTCTTGACTATATGGAGGTATTGTACTGTAATGAGGCTTAACGTACGCGTGAGCGTGTTTTCACCTCGCGTATGTACGTCGCCATAACGTCTCCGTATCCTTGGGATCGGGGCGTTACATGGACAGTTGGGCGGTTGGACCGAACGGTTGCGACGGTTCTGTCCGAATCGTCGCAACTGTTGAAATCTGGCAGACGAGAAAGCCCCTCCTAGAGCGCTATCCGATTTCCCTTTCTCAGACACACCAATAGCGAAATCTCTCTCTCTCTCTTTGAGTTCTGATCTGCCTAAAGTGAGTTTCGGCGTTCTGAACTGGGCTTCTAGCGTGAAGTAGGAAAGCGACTTCCAAAGAAGATTCTGCAAAATTTGTTCTGAAAGAGGAATCAGAAAATTCAACAGATTCTTCGTCCTCAACAGTGGGTGCTACTCCAAAGTAAAGGCAAATATTCATCCGAAATTTGTCCTTGTACCGCTGCTTCAACGATCATGTGAAGGTACTGGTTGACTACTGTTCGACCGTACGGCGATTTGGTAGTGCTATCCAAATACCGTGAAGGAGTGTTGTATCTTGGGAGACCAGCGTCCATTATCCCGTTAGCACCGGTGCGGGGGACGTAATTGTCTTAAGGAGATTCGCTCTAAGTGTACCTCACTCCAAATACTGTATAAGTGGATTAAGTCCTTTATACAGGGGATATACTTTACAGTATATCGAGACTGATTTAGATTCAGTCTAATTGGTGTTTAACCAAGGAAGGAAATTGAAAGGTGGTTCTTAAATTAAGGAATGTTCTATAGAACGGAAAACCTCCCACCTGATATTTGCCGACCTGGCCAATTAGATTGTTGATATCTCAGTAATTTGTCAGATTGATTCCTGTCAATCTTAAGACAATTATCATTTCTTACTTCTGTTCTGCTTGAACTTGCAGAAAATGTCTGAGACAAATCAAGATAGCTCAAGCAAGGCAACAAACATGCCGCTCCAAACTTTGATGCCTACTCCACTTCCTAACCCGAAGCCGGAGAAGCCAGGAAAATTTGATGGCACAAAATTCAAGAGGTGGCAACAGAAGATGCTCTTCTACTTGACCACTCTTCATCTGGCCAAATTCCTGCAGGAGGATCCACCAGAACCCGGAACTGATCGGGACTCAGTCCTTGCAGTCGATGCTTGGACACAAGGTGACTTCCTTTGCCGAAATTATGTTTTAAATGGACTGGATGACTCTCTTTACAATGTCTACAGTCCTATCACTACGGCAAAGAAGTTATGGGCCAGTCTTGACAAGAAGTACAAGACTGAGGACGCTGGTACCAAGAAGTTCGTCGTAGGACGATTTCTGGAGTACAAAATGGTGGATAGCAAGACTGTAATCAGTCAGGTGCAAGAGTTCCAACTTATCTTGCACGAGATAGAAGCCGAAGGTATGATTCTTCCTGAAACTTTTCAGGTTGCAACTATCGTGGAGAAACTCCCACCTGCGTGGAGAGATTTCAAGAACTACTTGAAGCATAAGCGAAAGGAACTAAAGTTGGAAGATCTCATTGTGAGGCTTCGTATCGAGGAGGACAACCGCAAGTCCGAGAAAAGGAGCAGCAAGAACTCCTACGAGCTAAAGCTAATGTGATCGAGGACTCAAAGGGGAAAGCGTCTACTTTCAAAGGCTTAAAGCGGAAGAAGACTTCCCAGGGGTACAAAGGCAAGGCCCAAGACGGCAAAAGCATACGATTCAAAGGAACCTGCTACATCTGCAACAAAGAAGGGCATAAGGCTAATGAATGTCGCAGCCGTCTCAAAAAGAACAAGAAGAGCCACCCACAGGCGAACATGACCAACCATGAATCACCAAGTCTTTCAGTTGTGGTGTCAGAAGTGAATCTGACAACCAATAACAAGATTGGTGGGTAGACACTGAAGCTACTCGGCACATCTGCTCGGAGAAATTGTTATTCTCAGAATATCAAAGGCTAGAGAAGATGAACAACTATTCATGGGTAATTAGCTTTCTCAAAGGTTGAAGGAAAGGGCAAGGTCATCCTGAAGTGGACATCGGGGAAAGAGCTTACTCTTAACGATGTGCTTCATGTTCCAGACATCTGCAAAAATTTGATCTCCGGATCAATACTTAGTAAGAAAGGATTTAGAATGGTTTTTGAATCCGATAAATTTGTACTTACTAAGGGAGGGATGTATGTGGGAAAGGGTTATATTGTTGATGGACTTTTTAAAGCCAATGTTGCAGTGGTAGATAAAAAGTCTGTGTATTTGTACCCGAAGCTTAAAATAAAGGAAAATCTTTTGTTTATTTGCTTGAGTCTCCTATTTTGTGGCATGCTAGATTAGGGCATGTAAATTACAAGTCATTAAAGAACTTGTCTAATCTGGGATATATTCCTAAACTCAACTTGGAAGAAATTCGCAAGTGTGAGATTTGTGTTGAGGCCAAGTTGGCGAAAAATTCATTTCGCTCAATTGATCGAAATACAGAACCTTTAGGGTTAATTCATAGCGATCTGTGTGATTTGAAGTTTATGCCAACTAGAGGCGGTAAAAAGTATTTCATTACTTTTATTGATGACTGTACAAGATACTGTTATGTGTATCTTTTAAACAGTAAGGATGAAGCAATAAATATGTTTATAACATATAAAGCCGAAGTTGAGAATCAACTCAACAAGAAAATCAAGATTCTAAAATCCGATATAGGCGGAGAATATGAATCAAATGATTTTAGTGAGTTATGTGCTAGTTTTGGTATAATACATCAAACAACAGTACCATATACTCCTCAACAAAATGGAATTGCTGAACGGAAGAACAGAACTTTGAAGAGATGGTAAATTCCATGCTCGTAAGTTCTGGAGCTCCGCAGAACTTGTAGGGGGAAGCTCTATTAACTGCAAATTATATTCTAAATAGAGTACCCCACAAGAAACTTGGTCTTATACCATTCGAGTTATGGCATGGAAGGACACCTTCCTACCATTACCTCAAAATGTGGGGGTGCCTTGCAAAGGTACTGGCACCATTACCTAAAAAGACTAAGTTGGGAGCAAAAACTATGACTGCATATTCATAGGCTATACCTTGAATAGTAGTGCCTACAGATTTCTGGTTCATAAATCAGAGATACCAGATATTCATGTAAACATGATTATCGAATTTAGAGATGATGTGTTCTTTGAAGACATCTTTCCATACAAACGGGAAGCAGATAAGACTTCTGAGAAAAGAACACACGAGATGGCGTTCAGGGACGAAAGCCCTGAGAAACCAATTGTTAATGCAGAAACTGAACCAAGAAGAAGTCAGAGATCTAGAATCTCAAAATCTTTTGGTCCATATTTCATAGCATACGTTATTGAAAGCGAGCCTCAAACATTTAAAGAGGTATGTCAACCCCAGAAGCACAAATGTAGAAAGAAGCTATAAATAGCGAAATAGAATCCATACTAAGTAATCATACTTGGGAATTGGTAAACTTGCCTCCTGGCAGTAAACCAATTGGGTGTAAGTGATTTTCAAACGAAAATTAAAACCCGATGGATCTATCGATAAGTACAAGGCTAGATTAGTAGCCAAGGGTTATCGACAAAAAGAAGGACTTGACTACTTCGATACTTATTCACCAGTAACAAAAATAACGTCCATTCGGATGTTAATTGCAATTGCAGTATTGCACAACTTAGATATCCATCAAATGGATGTCAAGACTGCATTCTTAAATGGTGAATTAAATGAAGAGATATATATGGAGCAACCAGAAGGATTTAAAGTCAAGGGCCAAGAACACAAGGTGTGTAAATTGGTAAAATCCTTATACGGTTTAAAGCAGGCTCCAAAACAATGGCATGAGAAATTTGATAGTGTCATGATCAAAGATGGATTCACTATCAATGAATGCGATAAGTGTGTGTACACTAAAACAGTTAAAAATGCATGTATCATTGTTTGTCTTTATGTAGACGACATGTTGATACTTGGGACTAATATTGAAATTATTAAGTCCACTAAATGAATGTTATCCAACAGTTTTGATATGAAGGATCTGGGGGTTGCTGATATAATTTTAGGAATTAAAATCACCAGAACACCAGATAGAATCAGTCTATCTCAATCTCACTATGTGGATAAGATGATAGAAAGATTCAAGGATCATGGGATAAAGGAGATTACAAATCCTTTTCTCCCACACGTCCACCTTCATAAGAATACAGGAACTGGAATACGCCAGTTGGAGTATTCTCAGATTATCGGAAGTCTAATGTATTTGATGAATTGCACTAGACCCGATATTGCTTACGCTGTAAGCAAGTTAAGCAGATACACTAGTAATCCTAGTGATCTACATTAGACCGCTCTACTACGAGTGTTGGGTTACGTATCACATACCAAGGAATATGCCTTGAGATATGGACAGTATCCACCTGTACTTGAAGGATACAGTGATGCTAATTGGATTGCAGATTCTGAGGAATCAAAATCAACTAGCGGATACGTATTTACTCTAGCAGGAGCAGCGGTATCTTGAAATCTTCTAAGCAAACATGTATTGCCCGTTCCACTATGGAATCGGAATTCATAGCCTTAGATAAGGCTGGAGAAGAAGCAGAATGGCTTCGACAATTCTTAGAAGATATACCATTATGGCAAAAGCCAGTGCCCGCTATGTATACACTGCGATAATCAAGCAGCTATATTTAGGGCACAAAATGTTATATACAACGGTAAGTCTAGACATATTCGTCGTAGACATAATACCGTGAAGCAGTTGCTCTCAAATGGAATTATCTCTATTGACTTTGTATCGTCAAAAGATAATTTAGCGGATCCGCTTACTAAAGGTTTAAGTGGAGAGCGTATAAACTGCGCATCGAGGGGAATGGGTCTAAAAGCCAAACCTTACCGAGTCAGCTTAATGGAAACCTCACTTAGCGACTGGAGATCCCACGGACTAAGTTCAAGAGGAAAAACTAGTTATGATTGACTCAACAAGTAAGCACTTGGGAGCTTGACTCCAATCCATTCCTAAGGTGCACATAAGTGCTTTTCTACAAGTGGATTAAGGATAAGCTTAACGCTTTTAATGATGCCTATATTTTGTTAATAAATAAGTGGAGTAGAGTAGACTACTCTTAATAGGTCCATCACCTATGTGAGTATAGAGTTGGGTCGGCTCTTTGGGAATTTCTATGGAGGCTGTTATTTCCTAAAGATACTCTCTGAAACCAAGAATGTCCAGGGCCAAAACGGACACAACCGAGAACCAAAGTTAATTTGGAAAGTCACTGTGTGAAGCTTGTTGACTTGGCTTACACTAACGGCTAACAGTTCAAGACCTAGTTCACTGATTAGCCAGTAAGTCCGATAAAGTTTTCGCTATGGAAGGTTCAAGACCTAGTTCACCTATCCTGATGCAGTTTCTTTTCTAATGTACCTTTCACAATAGAGTCAGTCTCTTTGTGTGTCATTTCCTTGAATCTCCATTCATTGTGGGGATTGTCAGAATTGAAGAATATAAAAGCGAATCTTTGAGCTGAATTATGACAAGATCCGTTGATCGAATCAATTGGATGATGGTTGGAGTGTGTTCTCCTTCAATGGGGATGAACGTGGTATATTCACATGTTCAATTCCGACTTCGAATGAATGAGATATTCAAGTCTAAAGATTGCCTAATTCAAAGCCAAATGGGACTAAAGGTAGCTAAAAGCATTTAGTCCCACATTGGCCATGGGATGGAAGTTTGTGGTATATAAATAGAGAAAGTTGAGAACAAAGGGCGTGCCCTTTGGGTACTTGGAGTTTTCGCGCGCGAAAAGGAGGGAACTATGCCCGCACATGCAGGCATGCGCGCGCGCGCCGCCGCTGGCGGCGGCGGCGGCCGGCCGGTGCCGGTCCGGGTCTGGGTTCGAGTTCGGGTTCCCTACCCGGCCTGGTTCTTTTTGAATCGGGTCTGCGGGTATGGGTTGCGAGCATACCGATCCGCTACCCGAACCAGACCCGCTCCACTTCGCTACCCAAACCGCCCGCTCGCCAACGGATCCGAACCGCCCGCTAACGGATGTCTGAAAACCGTCTGGGCGGTTGGACCGTTGTGCGGTTTGGACAGTTGGGCGGTTGGACCGAACGGTTGCGACAGTTCTGTCCGAACCGTCGCAACTGTTGAAATCTGGCGGATGAGAAAGCCCCTCCCGGAGCGCTATAAATAGCGCTCCGATTTCCCTTTCTCAGACACACCAACAGCGAAATCTCTCTCTTTCTCTCTCTCGAGTTCTGATCTGCCTGAAGTGATTTTCGGCGTTCTGAACTGGGCTTTCAGCGTGAAGTAGGAAAGCGACTTCCAAAGAAGATTCTGCGAAATTTGTTCTGAAAGAGGAATCAGAAAATTCAACAGATTCTGTTATAGAATTGTTGTCTGAATCTGGTACTTCTGAAGAAAAATATTCTTCAACCTTCCTTCATCCTCAACAGTGGGTGCTACTCCAAAGTAAAGGCAAATATTCATCCGAAATTTGTCCTTGTACCGCTGCTTCAACGATCTTGTGAAGGTACTGGTTGACTACGGTTCGACCGTACGGTGATTTGGTAGTGCTATCCAAATACCGTGAAGGAGTGTTGTATTTTGGGAGACCAGCGTCCATTATCCCGTTAGCACCGGTGCGGGGGACGTAATTGTCTTAAGGAGATTCGCTCTAAGCGTACCTCACTCCAAATACTGTATAAGTGGATTAAATCCTTTATACAGGGGATATACTTTACAGTATATCGAGACTGATTTAGATTCAGTCTAATTGGTGTTTAACTAAGGAAGGAAATTGAAAGGTGGTTCTTAAATTAAGGAACTATCTATTGAACGGAAAACCTACCGCCTGATATTTGCCGACCTGGCCAATTAGATTGTTGATATCTCAGTGATCTTGATTAGTTGTCAGATTGATTCCTGTTAAGCAGAAACCAACACTAAATGGGACGGGTCTGGTTTTACTTGAACTACACCCGATTGCTCATTTACCCGTTTCAAAGCCCAGTTACACATGTTATCCTCAAAATTACAAAGGACTTCTCCCTGTTCCATCTCTTTAGGACCTCTTGTCTCTTCTCCAGTATGATTTCTGAGAATATGTTGATGAATGGGAACCCTCTGCAAAGGAGGGACCCATAAATAGGAGAGTCCTCAGTCGCGTGGCAAGGAGCCACATAACCAATGTCACCAAGAAAATAGCTTCCTTAATCAAGAATTAATGCTCTATTTATTGAGAACATAAGGTGACAAACTTAAATCAATGTTGATACTATACTAGCAGAAGAGAAAGTCAAATAGAATTGAATTATGACCCACGATAAGCAGGTCTGGGTAAACGGGTCTGGACCCGCGGGTGTAACCCCCTGATCCCTGGTGTACGTATAACAGTATCGGTACGCGATACGACGTATAAAATTGATTTGACCTCGTAGTAGTCCGATTGAGCTGATTTCAGCTTCAAAAATCATTTTATAATATTTTAGATTTTTCAGGATTTTCTGGAATTTTTCTGGATTATTTTTGGAAAATCTCCGTAGTCGGTGTCGACCGATACCGATAATCTGCTTTACGATTTTATTTCACAAACGGAGTAGAATTTTGAGAATCCGCTTTCTCCAGGTGTCTTAGAATCGTATTCTCTACGTTCGGGTATTTTGGGAATTTTTCTGAATTTATCGAAAATCCGACCAAACCGGTGTCGCCCGTATCGGCGATACACTCTGGGATTTTTAATTTGTAAATCGGATTGAGTTTCTGCAAACTGTTTTCATATTACGTCTCAGGATAATATTCTTTATTTTCTGTAATTTTTGGGCACCGTTCGGAGCCAGTCGAATTTCGGGCCAATATTATAATATTAAAATATTCATTTTTTTAATCTTTTCTTTTCCCTTCTTTCCTTTCTCTTCTCCCGTTCTCTGGAAAATTTCCCCCCACCGCCTTATTGTTCTCCACCGCCTCTCTCTCCCTTTTAAATCCCTCTTCTCTCTCTCTCCTCTATTCTCTCTCTCACTCTCCCACACACTCTCTCTCTCCTCACAATCTCTCTCTCTTCTCTCTTCTTCACTCCCCTGCTCTCTCTCTCTGGTGGACGCCGGCGACACGCCAGAGGCCGGCCGTGCGCCGGCGGCGTGGGAGGCCAAGCCAGGCCGGGCGGCGCGGGTGGCCGGCCAGGCGCGGGTGGAGGGGGGCGCCAGCCCGGGGTGGCGCCGGCGCCGGTGGGCGCGCGCGGGCGGTGGCAGCACCTGGGCGGCAGCAGCAGCCGCACGGCTGCTGCTGCTGTGGCTTCTTTGAGAAGGGAACCCAATTGGGTTCGGGTTCGGGTTTACTCAAACCCGACCCGTTTTCACCCAAATCCAACCCGTTAAAGGTACAATTTTCTTTTAGCCCCTGTAAAATTTTGAATTACTTTCAGGCCCCTGCAAAATTACAACTAGCCCCCTGAACATTTCAGTTTATTACGTATCTAACCTTTTTATATCGGTTTTGGTTTTCGAGCAATATCAGGAGCATCCGGACTCCGATTTGGACGATTCTGGATCCGTTGTGATCGTGGGAAAGAGAACTACCTTCCCGTGGATAGATTGTGAGTGTTTTTATTTTATAAATTATCTTTTTAGTATATTTAATGCACTTGGTTGCTTTATGTAAAGAAACAGGATTATCGGTTAATCACTGTAAAACTGTACATACCGAGTCATAAATTGTCATTGATAGAATAACAGTATAAACATGCTCGATTAGAATAACATTTGACCGTCAGGACAAGTAGGGATATCTGATACTCCATTCGGTATGATTACCGGTACCTGCCTCACACGAACACTGATACGACATGTACGTGTACCACTAGATATTGTGATTCCCCGTTCCTCGTTATATTGTCATTCTGATTCACTGATACTCGGTGACACGACGTTATTACTCAACATGCATGCTAGACACCTTCACACATTAGGTTCCACATTACACGAATACTGTAGTTCATTACACTGACCACTGATATAACATGTACGAGTACTATTCAGATATAGTACACGGATTATTGCTACACATGGATGTCCCTCTAGTACACAGATAGACTAATACACGGACAATCACATTTAATATTATTGTTACAATTATGTCATGTTTACATATCATTGTTACACGTGCATGTCATGTTTACCTATCACGGTTACACGTGCATGTCATGTTTACATACAGTTACATGTGCATGTCATGTTTACCTATCACTGTTACACGTGCATGTCATGTTTACATCTTACTGCTACACGTGCATGTCATGTTTACATATCACTGTTACACCTGCATGTCATATTTTCATATCTCTGTTTCACGTGCAATCCATGTTCCATGTTACCGTATTCCTGTTATATGATTGTTACCTGTTACTGATATGGATATTCCTGTTACTGGACATGCGAGCTGTTGACATGCGATATGTGGGAATCCCACATCTATTGTTCCCGTTTCCTGGTATATTGTTCATGTTATCTTGTTCATGTTATATTGTTCCTGATTCCCGTGATATTGTTCTACGCTATCAACAGAGCTCAGGTCCAGTTATCATGTTACCCGTATCATGTACAGTAGTTATTCTTGTTACATTGTATACTTGATATAACAGATCATAAAGCTAACTTGTGTATGGGGGAGACTTGACGGTTGATTAGATCTTATCGGGTGATGTACTGGATCCATATTGTTTTCCCCACTGCAGGGGACGGTAGTGCTACCTACCAATTGCTCCATAAGCTCTTGTTACTTGATTCATGCTCCCCTCTTAGCGGAGGGCCCTGGTCTTAGCAGCCAGGGGCTTGTTTAAGGCCGTGATCCCGGGTATGCACGGGATACATCCACCCGATAAGAACTCCTCGACCATGGGTTTCCAATTAACATAATAAAACAGTATACATAATAGTGACATCGGGAACACTTGTTATTTGGTCACTCTCTCGTTTGAATAATGGTACCCGTAGGCCATGTCCGGATGGGTTCGATTGGAGTGCGGGCTCCAGTATGAACTGCCAGTGGTATGGGACACTGGAAGAGATTGATTAAAATATCAGGTGGTACTGATTGCTACTATTGTATAAATCACATGACATGCCTGGTACATGTATGCTATCTTGTTATTGTTCATGCTACTGTATCCGATATCATGTT
>JAVJIF010020935.1:0-59516 GCA_038442645.1 Agave tequilana
CAAATCTCCCAAAATTCTATTTTCTTTGATTTTTCAAAAACTCTAAAATAAATAAGATGAATTCTTTTTGGTACTTAAACTCTTTTAAAAACTTCTTTTTAAAACCAGAGAGTAGGGAAAAATTAGCTCTGAAAATCTTGGCCAAAATCCCAAAGAAATGGGGTTTATATAGGCCCATCAGAAAACTAGCCGTTAGGCTGAGCTCGCAGCCTGACAGGCTACCGGTCGGCCGGCCCGGCCGCCGCCAACGTCAGAAATGTGATCGTTGGGCAACAACGGTCGACCGCCCGGTCGACCCAAACAAACGAGAGCAGAGCTCTCCGGTCCGGTCGCCGGCCCGGCCGACCGTCCAAATGTGTGCCAGACGTGCACGGTTCTGTGCACGACGGTCGACCGTACGGATCGACCGGCCTATGGTTCGGTCGACCCATGCGGTCGGCCGAACTGGCCTGACAGACACTGTTCTGGGCAGAAAAACCCATGTTAAAATATTTCTAAAATCTTTCTCTTCTAAAATTCCATAAAACTTGTTTTAACATTTTGTATTTGAAACACAAACTTGTGATAAAATTTCAAGACATATATCATCATATTCAAATTATTTTTGTGTCTTGCAGTTTTATCAAAAAACCAAACTTGTATTTTTATCAAACTTGATTTTTCAATACATGAATAGAAAAATCAAATAAGTTTTGTTTAAAGTTAAGCATGCATGTATAGAATGAAACAACTATACATATCAATTTAAACTTGTTTTAATCAACTATTCATGAAAACCAAAAATCAAACATAAAACGTGTGTGTTTGTGCACTTTAGCATATCAACTATACTAAGCTTTACAAAATGGATCTAACACACTATCTAAAGTAGGATACCTAAGTCTTCTTGACGATCTTCATCTTCAAGTTGACTCGATCCAAAAACTCCATCCATGGGCTAGGCAATGTGTGATCTTGAAGTTAGAGCCCTGGAATCACTTGTGAAGCTTCAAAACACCTCTTGTTGAAGCAATCACCAACTAATATCTTGTTTAAATATCTGAAACTAAAATCACAAGATTATTAGTAAACATACTACTGAGTTAATCATCATCAAAAATAGGTGGAAGGCCTTTGGGCCAACAATCTCCCCTTTTTGATGATGACAAAACTCATGGAGTTATATATGCATGGATTAAAGTTAAGCTTCAAAGAAGCTCCCCCTCAACTCATGCATAACAAATAAACATAAATATGCATGAATATTAAACATGAATGCATATCTATGCAAAACAATAAAAGGCTCTAGATACCAATGAAATGTTCAAAAAACAAACATGCTCTAGATACCAATTAAAAATAAACTAAATTAAACTTAATATATGCAAAAACATAATATGCATATATAGACCAAAATCTTTCTCCCCCTTTTTGTCATCATCAATAAAGGGGTAAACAATCAAAACAAAACAAAATTTTTCTCACCTTTTTAATACAAAGAAACATCATCAATAAAGGGTAAAATGCAAAACTAAATCAATAAATTTTTCTTCTCCCCTTTTGTCTAAAACAAAAGCAAAACCAATTAGGGGTGACAATCAATTAAGGTACCAATTGAAAATATGTCAAAGAATAGCATCTTGATACCAATTGAAAGGAAACAAAAAAAAAAAAATATTGATACCAATTTTTAAGGCAAAAACACATGAAAATCTTGATACCAATTGTAAATATTTTTCATTTGGAACATATGATACCAAATTCGAATTTTCAATCATAAAGTATGGGAGTACAAATACCATTGAAAGACAAAATTAAATTTTCTCCCCCTTATGAAATACCAACTAAAACAATGTACACTTTTATTTTAACAAACCTATATGAGTATACAAGAAATGTCAAAATTGATACCAATTGAAAGAATTCAATGATACCAATTGAAATAACAATATATCAAATGTGTATCTCATATTATCTACCTCCCAACCATGCACAAGTTTTAAATGATTTTCATTTTAAAACATACATGAACATGATCTCCCATCCAACCTCCCATAAAGGGTAGGGGTTTTCAAAAATAGGTTTGAAAATAGAGTATGTTTGAAAAACTCTACCATATGAAGAATACCGTAACTAGTTAATGAAAATCTTTTAAACTAGTACGAAATCCTTCAAGTAAGGAATAACTAAAAATAATTTTCATAAAACACATGTAAATCACATAGCACTTAGAAACACTCAATATTCAATAAAGTCCATACATGCTCATGAAAACATACTCATGAGAAATATTTTAAAAATGGTGAGTGTACAAGTAATGTGTGACAAGGCATTATGAAATTTCCAATTAAGCTTAAATTCCTTGAAACAAGAAAACATGGAAATCATCAAAACTATTAATCTTCAAGGTATATATATGTCCTATACAAACTAAAGTATACATACATATACAAAACACAACGAGTCCACAAAATATATGCATTAAGGCACGTGGCTCAAAAGGATGTATATGTATAAACAATAGTTGGATAAAGTACACATATACATGAAGTTAAATATAAACACAAAAACGTGAAACATGAAAAGCTAAATTTTCATTAAAATAAAATTTTCATATCAAGGCATATGTATGTTTTGTCAAACATGAAGTATACATACATATCCCTAAATACAATTTGAGTCCATAATAAAGATTTGCATGAAAAGCAAATGACTTAAGGGTATACATGTATATCTAATAGTTTAGACAAGATAGACATATACATGAAATGAAAAACTTATAAAACAAATCAAAAATAGGAATACAAGTTTAAAATGCATGAAACTAGACTATACTAGCACATCTAATGGGTTCAAATAAGCATTCAAGCTCAAACATATATAGATTTATTTGTGGCCCACTATATGCACAAGTATAAATCCTAGTCTTAATGAAAACTAAAATCTAAACATGTAATCAACACATGAAGCATAAACCACGATATAAATCAACATGATAAACATTAAACATGATTATTATGAATATCCACATGTTATTAGATTTATGATGTACATGATAGCTAATCAAATACGAGAACACAAATAATAATCCATATTAAACATGGGTGTCTCAAATATTATACATGTATGTCAAGAATCTAATTAACATGGCATTTTCATACTAATCACTAAACAATAAAACATGCTATAAACAATGAATATTAAAAGCATGAAAACAATAAATAGGAGTTAGGAATCGTTACCAAAACCTCGAAGGCAACTCTCCTTGTCTCCAAAACATGGTGGTCCTCTCCACCAAATCTCCCTTGAAAGTGATGCATCCAATTGATTTCCATGAAGCTCAGAACGCATTCACTCCAAGGTATCTCTACTCTCACGTCATGTGAGAGCCCACACCTACATCAAAAACTCTAGGGGTGGTCTTTGGTACCCATACTCTTTTGGGTCCATGGGTTAGTACCTTCTCTAACCCAAACAAACTTATTTGCAAAATTATCATTATGTAATCTATCAAAGCAAAATTTAGTAAGGTGGCCCATACGTCCACAATGTGTACAAGTGTACACATGAGCATACAAAGTGTGATAGTGTCCGTGAGGAGCATGTGTATGCCGTGGAGGGTGTGCATGCATAAAGGATGGAACTTGTTTCTTTCGAACCAAGGATTCCAAGCGTGTATGGTTCATGGCACATTGGCTCATAATGGAGCTCAAACAATCCACTTTCTTCTTCAACAAACAAATATCATCATTAATCTTAGAAGAAGAAGCGCATGCAAGGGGTGATCTAGGTGAAGCTGCCCTAACATGGCAAACATGAGAAACAATATCATTTTTCAAAAATTTATTTTTATTTAAACAAATTTCTAATTCTTTTGAAATAAAATCAATTTCTCTTTTTAAAGAATTATTTTCTTTTAAACAAAATCAACTTTTGAAGACAAATTTCATTTTCTTCAAAAGAGTTTCACAATCATTTTTACATTTTAAAAACTCATTTTCTTTAAGTGCAAGATCAAGTTGAGATTTTAATGAATCCCTCTAATTAGCAATCTCCTCTTTCTCTTGCAAAACAATATCAAGTCTAGCAATCAAATTTTTATTATCATTGTTAATGCTTAGACTTTTCTTTTTCAAAACATTATATTTTTCTATTAATTTTTCACAAACAATAGATAGTTCTTCATTCAAAGCATGGGGATCAACATAATCATTTGAAGAACTAGCACAATCATCATTATCTAGTTGAGATTCCGAATGTACCTCAAGGGAGTCATTCCCTTGGACCATTAAGCATTGAGAGTCGGATTCTCCACTAGACTCCTCCGGTTGAATTGGCATTTGAAGCTTGGAGGTGGTGGTTGTTGTCAACATGTTCCACACTGCAAATGCGGAATCAAGGTTAGAAGCAAGTAAAAGATATTCTTATTTAATGTGCTTCTAATGGCCTCAAGGGCTTGTGCATTGGCCCCTATTGATTGCGATCTCCAATATAGCATTTCTTGGTGGGCGCAAGAAAGACATGCAAACCTAGGGTCTTCAAATAGCTACTCATCATAACCTTCCAAATCTCAAGTCTAGAAATGTCAAACATAGGAGGGCTATCCATGAGGGCAAACTAAATGTGTGCAAACAAACAAATGCAAACAAGATTAGCCTAAAATGAGGATCTTTAACTCTAGGTTGTTAGACCCAAAATCAGAGCACTTGGCTCTGATACCAATTAACAAAAACAAATAACATGTTCTAGATACCAATTAAACTAAACAAATAAACATGTTCTAGATACCAATTAAACTAAACAAATAAACATGTTCTAGGTACCAATTAAACTAAATATATGCAAAACAAAACTAATTATCTAATGATCTCTTTTACAAGCTCTGATACCAATTGAAAAGGGACACCTAGAGGGGGTGAATAGGTGTACGTGCTAATCTATATACTAAGTGCGCTAAATGCGGAAGCTAATGCAAATTTTGCAATACACTTAATACAACACACAAGTGTAGCCGAATTCCCCGTGAAGGGCTCTGGACTACTCCTCTTGATTCCCCTTGAATGGGTTGAGGTGCTATGTGAAGCTCTTGTGGTTAAGTACAAGTGAGGCACACACAAACAACCAAGCATATACAAGATATAGCAATATGAAATATGCAAGGCACAACACAAGCAAATATATATGATATGACAATATGAATGATGCTTTGCACAATTAAAGAGAGAGAGAGAGTTAGAGAGACAATGGATCAAACGCAAACACAAAGATATGTTTCGAGGTTCGAGCCCCTAGCTCTACATCCCGCCTACACCACCGTGTAAGATTTCCAATCCACTATCTCCCACCGAGGGAACCTCTACCGAAGAGGATTTGTTACAACACTAGGAGTACCAAACTCCTCTCTCAAACACCGCCTCACAACCGAGGGGTAGGCCCGTAGCTAATACAACAACCAACACCTTTACCGAAGAGGGTTACAACCACCAAGCTCCACCTTACAATAGAGGGAGTAAACAACAACCAACTCCACCTCTCACTAGAAGGAGTAAACAACAACCTCAACCTCTACCAAAGAGGCAGCAACCCAACAATGAAAAGGGTTTACAACTAAGAGGCTCAATCAACCTCAAACACTTCTCTCTTTCTTTTCTCTTTTCCACAAAACAAGATCCTAATAGAATAGGATAGAAGATATGCTCAAGTGTGGAAAAACAAGAGTTTTGAAAACAAAAACTCAAAGAAAAATACTTGAGAAAACTCTTGGTAAAAGATATGTGAAGAACAAACCAAATCTCCCAAAATTCTATTTTCTTTGATTTTTCAAAAACTCTAAAACAAATAAGATGAATTCTTTTTGACACTTAAACTCTTTTAAAAACTTCTTTTTAAAACCAGAGAGTAGGAAAAAAATTAGCTCTGAAAATCTGGCCAAAATCCTAAAGAAATGGGGTTTATATAGGCCCATCAGAAAACTAGCCGTTAGGCTGAGCTGACAGCCTGACAGGCTACGGTCGGCCGGCCCGGCCGACCGCCAACGGTCAGAAATGTGACCGTTAGGCAAACACGGTCGACCGCCCGGTCGACCCAAACAAACAGAGAGCAGAGCTCTCTGGTCCGGTCGGCCGGCCCCGGCCGACCGTCCCAATGTGTGCCAGACGTGCACGGTTCTGTGCACGTCGGTCGACCGTACGGGTCGACCGGCCTATGGTTCGGTCGACCCATGCGGTCGGCCGAACTGGCCTGACAGACACTGTTCTGGGCAGAAAAACATATGTTAAAATATTTCTAAAAATCTTTTATCTCTTCTAAAATTTCATAAAACTTGTTTTAACATTTTGTTATTGAAACACAAACTGTGATAAAAATTTCAGGACATATATCAACATATTCAAATTATTTTTGTGTCTTGCAAGTTTTATCAAAAAACCAAAACATGTATTTTATCAAACTTGATTTTTCAATACATGAATAGAAAAGTCAAAATAAGTTTGTTTAAAAGTTAAGCATGCACGTATAGAATGAAATAACTATACATATATCAATTTACACTTGTTTTGATCAACTATTCATGAAAACCAAAAACCAAATATAAAACGTGTGTGTTTGTGCACTTGAGCATATCAACTATACTAAGCTTTACAAATGGATCTAAACACACTATCTAAACTAGGATACCTAAGTTTTCTTGACGATCTTCATCTTCAAGTTGACTCGATCCAAAAACTCCATCCATAGGCTAGGCAATGTGTGATCTTGAAGTTAGAGCCCTGAAATCACTTGTAAAGCTTCAAAACACCTCTTGTTGAAGCAATCACCAACTAATATCTTGTTTAAAGATCTGAAACTAAAATCACAAGATTATTAGTAAACATAACTACATGAGTTAATCATCATCAAACTAGGGTGGAAGGCCTTTGGGCCAACAGAAGTATTGTCTTGGAATTTATGGTGAAATTGTGAGTCCATCAGATTTTGGGATTTTTGTTTGGGCTCACGCATACTCATTTCCAAAATTGATAGTTTTCTATTTTGGACTGGTGGAACTGAGTATGAATCTTGAAAATATTGTAGATTCGGTGGAGAAGGAGGACAAGTTGATTGAAAATTGGACTCGGGGTAGGTGAATCTCCACTGACTCTGTGAAGAGTTGAAATCATTATGGAAATTATGGTTATAAGATTGGGGACATGGGTTATATTGATTCGGATAAGACCAATCTGGCACACTAGGTTGGTTAAAGTTATGACATGCCGGGTTGGTAATATCCGAAAATGAAGTCGGTGTGTAATATGGATTATTATTGAAGTTGGAAAAATTGTTATTATAAGTCATATCACACAATAGAATACAAACAAAAAGAAAGAAAAAACAAACAAACAAATAAGCAAACAAATAAAAGAAAAAAATTCTAACTAAGTTAAGGTAGACCTATGACCTAGACGACTCCTAACTGATTAGACTGTCCACGGGAGGTTTAATGTAGACTTTGACCACAAGCTAATCAGCCAGGTCAGGGCAAGGTTGGTGGGAGGTTTTTCGTCAAAGACGTTCCTTAATTAAATAACCACCAACCTCGGGCTTTCGGTCCTTAATCCCTTTCCTAGACACTGATTTGGCAGGAGTCAAATTTTAATACCTTTCCCCCTTAGGATAACCTCCTAATTGAGTCCGAGATGTCCCTAGGGCCAACGTCTACTCATTTTTAGTTAGGCTTGGGTTAGTGAGTGCTTGGAATCTGATCTTTGGGCTAAGGAAGGGTGATTAAATCCCCACCTTATCTTGTTAATGGGTGGTGCCCTTAAAATCAATTTGTGCAAGCGTACAAGATATGTAAATAAGATTCACTCAAAGCGATGTAAATCAACCCAGAGATGAGTCCTATTCTAGATGGGATGCGAACGTACCTTGCTCCAGCACTCTTCAACAGTAAAAATAAATGAATTGAAAAGACATGTGCCTAAAATGCAAACGTCTAATCAATTTTTTTATCTTTTTCAACAAGTATTTTACTGTTGGTTTATTAGCAAGCTTATGTGATAGCATATAAGAATTAAGATTTGCAGCAGCTATGTTTATGCAAAGAAAGCAACCCTGCACAAAACCTGTTTAGTAGTCAACTCCTTTTTGCCGCGGATCCGCGGCTTTGGCCGAGAAAACGCGGCAAATCAGAGGGCACTTGGTCTCTGCTTTCTAGAGCAGAGGCCCAAGACCACTTATATGTTACTGCAATCTTATTTTCCTGCTTTGCTTGCCCTATAACCTGCAACAGAGAAGAAAGTTCGTTTTAGTTCCAAAAAATTTTCAATAAAAATCAGATTTCAATAAAAACGTTACCCTCCCCGGCAACGGCGCCAAAATTTGATTGATGCAAAACCTGCACATAAAATACAAAATTTCAGAACTTTTAATAAAAATGTGCAAGTGCTCAATTCTTACCGCTATAGCAAGTGGCTATGCGGGTCGTGATCCACAAGGAGGGTTTGCGATAGAAGCGTTCAAAGTTTTTCTTATTGAAATCTTTATGAAGACAAAACGAATGTTCTTCTTTGTTTTAAGAAATAAAAATGAAAGAAGAGTTAAAGGTTAAAGTTAAAAAGAAAATGGTAGAATGAGAAAGTGGAAAAGAATGGAGAATGACTATTTACAAAGAAATGGGAAAGAAAGCGACTATGTACAAATGAGTTGGGAAAGAAGTGATTTGGAAGATATGGTGTTGGTGATTTAATTTACAGAAATAAAAGAAAAGAAATAAAAATAATTACTTACCTTCTTTTCACCAAAAGCTTACCTTGAGTCTTTAGCAAAGATGTTACCTTGAAGTGGAGGCAATCAGCGCATAACCCATATGAGTTGAGTATTGGTCTCTTCCACATTACATCATCAAGACAACTCAAGCATGAATGATACAGAGAGAGACTCAATTCCATCGTCATGAGCTATCGGTGGCACTCGCAAAGGCAAGGCTCTTTCGATGCTTTTAGACTCACTTGGAAGACAATTGTACCAAAAAGAAAAGTGAAGTAGAAAAGAAGAAGAAGAAGAAGAAGAAAACTAAAAAGAAGTACATACAAAGAAAGAACATAGATTCGATTTCATAACGATAAAAGAAATGAAAGAAACCTTACACCGGTGTCACTCTCAGCTCAAGCTTCATTCTTGTTCTTCGATGAAAGTCTGATCTCCTTTGATTTATATAAGTTAAAACGAAAAATTACATGAAAAAGAGAAACAAAAACCTAAACTAAAAAAATGAAAAACTAGTCTAAATCCTATCTCTGCATGGTCGTCCCCTTTTCAGTGCAAATACTGGCTTTTTATAGGCATAACCTACATGAGGAGGATCCCGGGGAGATCGGGGGAGCAAACGCTCCCCCTAACTCCCCAACCAAGCCGCGGAAATGCGGCTTTGGCCGCGTTTCCGCGCCAGGGTGTGGCCAGGTGGCCACACCCTGTTGGTGGGTCTCCCCGGGTTCGAGTTCTGATTTTATCTTAGGTTGGATTTGCAGTTTAGCTCTGAGATTTTGAAGAAATAGCCGTTGATCTTTGCTTCAACCGATCGATTCTGAGAGGATTCTTCTTAACCGATTTTCAACCTTTTGATTTTGCCCTGATTCAGTGAGCTCGAATTAATTCTGATTTAATTCAGAATTTTGGTGGGCTTTTGGGCTCATTTCTCTTTATCTCCTTAAAGAATGGGCCTGCAAATAAATTAAACATTTAATTAGGACAATGCAGATTTTATTCTATAATAAGTATGGAAATATGATACTAAATATGCAACATTAGCGACCAATCACCTTTGAATTTGCATCAACTTCCTTGGAGGTAAGATCAGACTAAGTGTCCTCCTCACCTACGGGTGCACTATAGGGCTTGGTTAAAGACTTAGCAACTCGGCTACCTAGAGATTGTAAAAATATGTTCATCCTAACTTTCCATATGGGAAAGTTGACTCCATCAAATTTGGGTTGGGTCTTAATGTTATCGGCCATCTTTACTAGTGTATGAATGAAGATATGAAAATAGTGATTAGCAATTTGTAAGATCTCTCTAAGGATGTAAAGCCAAAAACTAGAGTCCTAACTCTGATACCAATTGAAATCACACCTAGAGGGGGTGAATAGGTGTAATGCTAATCAATGCACAATTTAAAAAATGAGATGATGCAACGATCACTCAAAGTAAGATTAGAAGCCGAATACCCCGTGAAGGGCTCTAAACTCCTTCCTCGTGATTCCTCTAAATAAGAGTTTGAGCTGCGCAATGCAATCTTGTTGTGAGAGTATAGATCGACAATATAAGAATGAATGAATAGAAAGTAAGAAACACAAGTAAACCAATCGCAAACACAGAGATTTATTTCGAGGTTCGAGCACCCAGCTCTACATCCCCGCCTTCACCCAGAAAGATTTTTGATCCACTAGAATTTTCACAAAGGATTACAATCAATAGGGAGTACCCAACTCCTCAATCACACTCCTCTAGTTTAGAGGTAGTGTAGGCACAAGTACAATAATTACTTAGTGATCAAAAGACCACAAACACTTTTGAAAAACTTTTCTTTACAAAACTTTAGAGAATAATATGTAGGATTGAAGCTCAAGGTTTATAAGTAAAAAATAAAACAAAGTAGAAGAGAGATTTGATTCAAAAACTTCAGAAATAAATCAGAGATTAGAGCATAAAAACTGAGAGTAAAAACTTCTTTCAAGAATACTCAAACTTTAAAATCTTTGCAATTGTTGTTGTTATTCTCCTCAACCCCAACCACCTCTATTTATAGGATTTAGGTAGGGATCAAAGAGTAAATGTTTGTTTTGACTAATCAGGAATAATATGACCAAAAACCAGCCTAAAATCACGTTTTAAGATTAAAACAATATTTTAAAACAGGTTTAAAAACAAGCCGTTTAACTAGAAAAGCCAAGCACAGTCGACCGGCTGGTCGACCGGTTTTTGAAAATTATGACTGTTGGCAAACTCTGGTCGACTGCTCGGTCGATCGTCCCAAATAGAGAGTTTGAGTCAGTCAGTCGGTCGACCGCTCGGTCGACCATCATGGGGTCCGGTCGACTGCCCGGTCGACCAATGAACGTGCACACATGCACACCCCCATGGGTTAGAGCTGCGGTTGACCGTTCTGACCTGAAACAGAGCCTGTCGATCGTAACAGGTCATAAGCTAAAAAACAGTTAGAAATTTAAATTTGAAGACATGTTATTTTCAAAGGAATTCTTGTAAAGGCTTTGTAAAATACAATAAGCTAATTATGCATATACTGAAATAGGACTTAAAGTATTTTAACAAGAGTCAAAAATAATCTTTTGAAAAACATATGCAATTTTGTGTGTGTAGGGTATTTGAGCTTCAATACTATATACTATTTTTTAACAAACTAATAACAAAAAGATCCATAGGTAGGAGTCTCTGAACCGCGTTGCCGAGTTAGAGTCTCTTATCCTATGTGTGAGTCCTCTCGAGCCATCAACCTTATAACATACTTGAGAACGCTTGAACCATCAAGACTTGTAGAAACCTGAAATTTATTTTAGAACCTTTATTAGTACCAAATAGCTTTTATATGTTTTGTTATCATCAAAATGCATAAAATAGAGAGTGTAACCTTTGGGCCAATAGTGACTACCTCAGTGTCTAACGAGCCTGTTGTCAGCCTTACCCCTGAACAAGTAGAACTGGTTCCTGTCTCTCGTCCTGTTATGAAAAGGGGGTCCGGGAGTACATCAGCAAGGCTATCTCCAGCTAATGACATCATGGAAGAGCTAGCACGTCAAATGGTGCAACAATTTTTTGCTTCCATGAGGTGTTGTATCGACTTGGTCCTGCCCGGGAGTAGCTCCTTTGAGTTTGCCTGGATGCTTCTCGAGAATCAGATCGAGAACATCAGTCACACTGGGAGTCCTTCGCAGGTTAGGGCGTGTCTGATGCTGATTGAACAGCTGGGGAGCACCTGAAGGAGCTCAAGACCCTAGAGAATGCTGGCTCAACGGATGAGGCTCGGCCAACACTGAGTAAGCTCCTCGCCGCTCAAGAATACGAGCGAAAAGAGATAGAGAATCAAATGGCTGAAGAAGCTCGCCATATCCAGCACTTTCAAGCCGATTACCAAAGACGGGTTGGCGATCAAAAGGAATCTGAAGTCGTTATCCAAAGTACGGAGTAAATTATCGCCACTACTTAAATTACTATTGCTAAGGCGCAAGCCTTGGTTGAAGTCAACGAGCAGAAACTTGCTGCTGCCCAAAAGAGGCTGGAAGAGTCGGAGGCTGCCAAGAAGTTGGTCCAAGAGGATCTTACTCCTCACTCCTCTAGGTTGGAGTCTTTTCAGGCACAACTAGCTACGAAGAGATTTTTTTCTGAGGAAGAGTTGCGGGCCCAAGCTTTGGTGGAAGCTGAAAGGGCTCGTCAACACGAAATGCATTGCCTCTGAAAACAAATCCGTTCTTTGATGAAGCGGGATTATTAGCCTTCTTCTCCCTTTTTTTTGTAATACTCCATCTGTCGAATAAGAGCGTTTGTGTTACTTTTATCATTTTTGAGTCAAATAATAAAAGTTCTCAAATTTTGTCTCATTTTTATCCTTTCAGACTCTTTTACTGCCTGGATGAACTCAGTTTTCATAGTCGTACTCCTTGACTGTTTGTGGAAATGCAGTCCTTAGTCATTTTGATAGGGTACGGCCATGAAAAATAAATTCAGGCTGTACTGAGTTCTTGAGTAAGACACGACTCTCATTTGCAGTGGAGACGCAGTTTTAGGTTCCTCAAGAATGACGCACGGGTCTCAGCTGGTTGGTGGGGACACGGCTCTGACTCAATAGAGACACGACTCTGGTCCCTTGAGAGGGCACAAACTTAGGCTATACTGAGTTTATGATTGAGACGTGGCTTTCATTTGCAGTGGAGACGCAGTTTTAGGTTGCTCAAGAATGACGCACAGGTCTCAGCTGGTTGGTGGGGAGTGGATCTGACTCATTAGGGACGCGACTCTGGTCCCTTAAGAGGGTGCAAACTTGAAGCGCGAACCTGCGTTCTTGATAAAGAAGGCACGGCCTTTAGGTTCAGGACGCAGCTTTCAAGTCTTGTGAATGGGTGTGAATTCACGACGCAATCCCTGAATAGTTGTGGAAGGTGGACCCTACTCGCTGAGGAGACGCGGCTCTGGACCACTTCAGGAGACACGATTGTGGGCTCTTCAGTAGGAATGAAAGGAATGCAGCCCTCGAGTTTATGAAAAGTCGCGGACTTATGGACACGACCTTTGAGTCTGCGCCTGAGCCGCTTCCTAAGCGTTACATGCAGCCCATCTTAAGATCTTGTTGGATCTTTTAATGCCAAGTCGGTGTTGACGATTGGACACTTGTATCCTTCGATGTTTTCTGAAGCGGCAATCCACGCGTCAGCTCCTCATTGGACTTGATGTTCGTGCGGGAATTAAGGCTGATGGCTTTGATTTTTATGCCATTAATTATAAGCCTTATGGCTTACCTATAAATAGGCCTCGCCCCCTTAACAGTCTATTATTTAGATTGTTTCCCTTTGAGAGCATGCGCTCTGAGAGTCTTTGTCTTGATTTGTCTATCTTCCCTTCAAGGGGATGTGTTCCAAGGAACAGCAAGACTCAAAGCTTTCATACTTTCCTTTAATCTTCTCCAAAGATTACCACTGTCAAGTGATTTCAAGATCAAAAAGTATCGCTTTAAGTGCTCTTTACAGCTGCACCTTGATACATAAAGTTCAACTTCTAGAGAATTCTTCTCCGGGTAGGAACCAGTTGTCGCCATGAAATACTCAGTCCTTCTGAGTTTCTGTCTTCCTGTCCATTGAAGAAACTCGATCTCTTGATCTCTTCTTGAAGTCTGATTGATGCACCCATGTTTAGAAGTCGCGTCTTTCAGGCTTCTTGATGAAGAGATCTGGTTGACTTTTAATAGTAAGTCACAAGTTATTTGACGCGAGTGTGACAAACTCTATACTTAGATCTTGAAACGCGAGTTTTGTACATAAAGCCCGCATTTAACTTTAAGAGAATTTTAACTCTTTCAAGACCTCTGGACATAGATGTGGCAACCTCTGTTTCTCAAACGCGGGTGTGGCAAACTCTGCATCTGGGTTACCTCGCGTCTTTTATCTTGGACACAGGTCTGACACCAAACTGCGTTCAGATCTGCACTGGCTAACTCCGCGTTTGAAGTTCACAACTTTAATCGCGTCTGCTCTTCAGCTTTTCTGTTTCTGCCTTAAACAGAATTTTAACTTTTTAGTTTTTGCTTCTTGCAGGTTCTGGCAGCTTCAGTCAGTCTTCTGCATTTTTGCTGGGCTCTTGAGAGAATATTTCGACTAGCCAGCTTGTTCGAGCTCTTGAGATTTCCGTCAAGGCCTTAGTGGACATAATGCACCAGCACTGCCCCAGGTTCATCATGGTCACAGTGGGTATGGTGGTGGGTATGGTGGTGGGTATGGTCCTTTTGCAGGTCACGGGAAAGAGGACGTCACCTGTAAGGTCTCGAATCCTCCCTTCACCAATCTTATCCCTAGAAGTGACATCGACGAAAAACCCATACTCGTTAGATGACTTTCTAGTGGTGGAGATGTTCATCAACGAAGGATTACGGCCCACACCAGTTGGTCGGGTAGAATCAGAATGTTCTTCTGCATTCGACCTCGAGAAACGCTATTGTTCTCGGTGAGCGGTGAGCTTCTTCAATGTTTACATCATGCATCATGATGTAGTCAGCACTCGGTCATCTCAACACTGGTCAGCTGCGACATGATTCAGTGGGAGAAGAGAAGAACCTTTCTTCAGAGCTCTTCCAAACATCTTATATTTTGAGCAGTGTAGATGTCTTGAGGAGTGAGTGCAACCTTTCGCTGAGAGAGAGGGACTTCTTTGTACTCCTTTACTGTAACACTCAATCTTATTATATTAGAGAGCGTCTTGTATCACTTTCATATGTTTGAATATAAATAAAAGTGATACTTTTTCTTATCTTCTTATATGTCTTGAATTGCTTTTTTGTATTGAAAATCAGACACATAGAAATAAGAACTCTTGACTTGCTAGAAATGCGATAATTAACTTAAAAAGTCAAAGTTAGGAAAATTTTCATTCAGGAATTTAAGATTACTGTCAGAGGTGTGCTGTTAACTTGACAGGAATGTGGGTCAGAGGGGTGATATTAACCTCACTCAACGGGAATTTCAGCTTCATTTGGGAAGACTGAATACATCACTGTCATAGTATAATTTTGAACTTGACAAAGAAGGATAATGCTAGAGGTGTAATTTTAAATTTGGCATTAATCATCTCGACTTCGATAAGGAAGTTCGAGGGAAAGTCATTGTCATAGGTATATTGTTGAACTTTAACAATGAACTGGACGCTAGAGGTGTGATGTTAAACTTAGCATCGCTCATCTCAGCTTCGATATGGAAGCCTGAGGGAAAGTGATTGTCAGAGATTTAATATTGAACTTGGTAGCAATTTAATTACTGTTAGAGATGTGGTGTTAAACGTAACAGTAATTTGTCAGATGTGTAATATTAACTTGACAAGAATTAGTTTGCAATAGGAGCAATTTCAAAGACTTATCATTCTATTAATGAGAATTGACAAGTGAAATTTGAAATGTCAGAGGTGTAATTTTAACTTGACAAGAATTGGTTTGCAATAGGAGCAATTTTGAGGACTTGTGACTCCATGTAGAGGAGAGACAAGTGAGGTTTGTACTCGTTGGGGAGTATTAAAATTTTTCATTGTCAGAGGTGTAGTGTTAACATAGCAATGATTGTATTTGTAGACCTATCACTCTATGGAAGAGAATTGGCAGGGAATTTGGGTGGAAAGTAAAATGAACTGTCAGAGGTTTAATATTAACGTGACAATCGTTGATTTCCGGAGACATGGGAAATTTGTCGTTAGAGGTGTAGTATTAACATAACAGCGAGGATTTCTAATGAGTTTTGTTGTCAGAGGTTAATATTAGCTAGACTGAATCCACTGGGGATTGAAAAATCTGGTTTGTCAGAGGTTTATTGTTAACATGACAAATCCCAATTCATTTCATTAGGGAGATGAACACAGGTATTTTTGTGGCCCTACCATTCTGTGGGTGAGAATTGGTAGGAGATTTTGGAGGAGAGGATGCGACCAAGTCCCTTAGGATTTTTAGCAAACCCTCATCTATCAACGGATTTGGTGTGCCTTTACCGACTACCGTTTGAGTTGGGCTAGCCATACTATTCCCCTCAGCATGATGAGTTGTCGAAGACTTATGTTAGACTTAAAAGCCAATATTTTTCTCTATCCTTAGTCGTCGGAGGCGTCGGATGTTAGTAGAAGAGTAACTAAACTAAAAACTGAAGTTTTGTATTTTGTTTCTTCTTCAAATTTTACATCATGCATCATGATGTAACCAGCGCTTGATTAGCCTGACGCTGATTGACCGTGATGTGATCCAGTGGAGGAAGAATCTTTTCTTTGGTGTTCATCTTGGATTTAGAGTTTCGATCAGAGGTGTAGTATTAACCTGATCAGGAGAAGAATGCTATCAAGGATAGTATTTCTTCAAGAATTTGTCATTGATTGGCATCATGAGCGTATCACTGTCTGAGCTTATGAGGCGATATGCTCCATTTGAGTAGACCGACTCTACTACAAATGTTCCTTCCCATTTGGGTTAGAATTTTCCTTTGGTCTTATGCGTCATCACCATAGGTCTTCTAACAGCTAAGACAAGGTCGCCTTTCTTGAAAGTTCGCTCCTTGACTTTCTTGTTGAAGGCTCTGGTAATTCAAGCTTGATAGAGCTCGATTTGCTGTTGAGCTTGCAGGCGTTTATCGTCCAAAGCCTCCAGCTCTTGGAGTCGCAGTCGATGCTTCTCCTCATTTGTCATCTTTGCTGTCAAGGCGACACGTAGAGATAGGATTTAGATTTCTAATGGGAGTACAGCTTCACACCCATATACCAAGGAGAAAGCTGTAGCCTTCGTCGGGGTTCGAACCATCGTGCGATAGGCCCATAAGCATTCACCTAACTTGTCGTCCCAGTCACGTTAGCTTTTCAAAACGAATTTCTTGAGAAGCTTTCCAATAGTCTTGTTGAAAGCTTCTGCAAGGCCGTTAGCAGCTGAGTAGTATGTCGTTGAGGACACACTCTGAATTCTGAACTTATTGCAGAACCTCTGAAAAGCTTGGCTAATGAACTGGGGCCCATTGTTATGAACGATCCGTCATGACACACCAAAGCGGTAAATGACGTGATGTTTAACAAATTTGATCACGTCGGATGCCTTTACCTCCCTCAAGGGAATAGCTTCAGCCTATTTAGAGAAATAGTCGGTTATAAATAAAATGAACCGATGTCCTTTGGATGAAGGTGGGCTGATAGGGCCGACTACGTCTATTCCCCACATCTCAAATGGCCAGGTTGAGGTTGTAGAGCGAAGATATCCTGGTGCTTGATGGATGAAGTCACCATGGACCTAACAGGCGTGACATCGTTTAGCGTAAGTGATGACGTCAGGGATCATCTTCGGCCAATAATATCCCAATCTTCGGAGGCGATCTCCAAGCTTTGGACCAGGCTGATGAGCTCCACACATGTCATCATGTGCTTCTCTGAGTACTTCTTGTGCCTCTTGTGAGAGACAGTAGAGGAGGATCCATCATGCGACCTACAATACAGTGTTCGCGTTATCTCATTATAGTAGAATTGGGGGCTTTCCTTCTAATGGCAGCTGCCTCTTTTGGATCCTCAGGCAGCATGTCATACAATGCATAGTTGATGTACGAGAATTGCCAACCCTTAGGCTCTGGACCTGTTGAAGTCTCTAGAACTTCTTTGTCTTGACAGTCTCCTGTCAGCTTTTTGCGATCTTCAAGAGTGACCTTGAGCAATACAAGTCGTGGCTATAGACAAGTATTTTCTCTACTACTCCAGTTAGAAGGGATAAGGAGGCAACGAGAGATGTCAGTGTATCTTCATGCGCATTTTGCTGGCGTGGTACATGGTCAATGTAAAAGTTTTCAAACTTTTCGGCCATAAAGATAGTTGCATTAAAATAGGGTATTAAGTCTTCTTGTATGACTTCGTACTCTCCGCGAATTTGGTTAACGATGAGTTTAGAGTCATCGTATGCTTCGAGATTTTTAACGCCAATCTCATCGGCGATTTGCATTCCAATCAAGAGGGCATTGTATTCTACTACATTGTTGGAACATGGCTCGGTTAATGAGAATACACGAGGGATTACGTAGTTCTGTGGGGAGATCAGTTCTACCCCTACTCCTGCTATGACATGCCCTTGCAGACCTGTTTTCGATGCACCATCGAAGAAAAGTTGCCATACCTGTCTTTCAAAAGATATCTGGGTCAGACAAACTTCAGCGACTTCGTCTGGGAGATCCTCGTAAAGTTCGGTCGCTCTCGGATCAAGATGTTCAGCCAGGAAATCTGCCACCGCTTGTCCCTTCACGGCTTTTTGAGGTAGAAAACGCATCTCATATTGGGATAGCAGTATGGCCAATTTTGCCAGTTGACCATTTAGTGACGATGGCTTCATCATGAGCAACCTCAAAGGGTTGACTTTTGATATAACATTTATAGTTTGGCCGACCAAGTAGTGTCACATTTTCTGGACGGCAAACACCAACGCCAAACATTCCTTTTCGATCAGGTTATACCGATGTTCGTCTCCAATCATAGTTCTACTCAGATAGTAGATTGCCTGCTCGTGTCCCTGATCATCATTCTGGGCTAGCAAAGCTCCTAAAGAATGATCCATCGCTCGAGCGTATATCAGGAAAGGTTTTCCTGACACCGGAGCTGTAAGGACAGGTGGTTGCGTGAGGTACTGCTTAATTTTCTCAAACGCTTATTGGCAAGCATCATCCCAGATGAATGAGACGCCCTTTTTCATTAATTTGGTGAAGGGTTGGCATCTTTCAGAAAGATTTAAGATAAGCCTTCGGATATATGCTAGTCGCCCTTGTAATCCTCTAAGCTCCCTGAGATTCCTTAGAGGTTGCATCTCTCGGACGGCACGGACTTTTTCTGGGTCTAGGTGAATTCCTTTGGATGTCACCACAAACCCTAGGAATTTATCGCTGGCTACCCCCAGGAAAGATTTGGTGGGGTTCATCTTCAACTGATATGCCCGCATGATTTCAAAGACTGTCTTCAGATCGGCTATGTGGTCGCCCTTGGTGCGGCTTTTCACTGCAATGTCATTAATGTACCATTCCACTGTTTTACACATGTGTCGTGAAAAATTGCATTCATAGCTCTCTGATATGTTGCCCCCGCGCTCTTCAGTTCGAAGGGCATGATAGTATAGCAGTACGCCCCAGTGCTATCCTGAAAGAAGTATGCTTTTCATCATTAGGGTACATCTTGATTTGATTGTACCCTGAGAATCCATCCATGAAGGCATTCATTCAAACCTACACGTATTGTCAATCATGATATCCATGATTGGGAGAGGGAATTCATCTTTGGGACAGGCTTCACTTAGATCGCGAAAATCGATGCAAATCCAGAACTTTCTGCTTTTCTTGATAATGGGGACGATATTGGCTACCCAATCAGAGTATTGCTCCTCCCTAATGAAGCCAGGGTCTATAAGCTTTTTGACTTCTGACTGGATTGCTTTCATTATTTCTGGACGGAATCATCGCTGCTGCTGTTTGACAGGCCTAACGTCTAAATTAATGTTAAGGCGATACATAGCCACTCGAGGATCAAGCCCAAGCATGTCCTCGTAATTTCAAGCGAAAACATCTATATACTCTCGCACAAGAGATATTAAGTCTTCTTTCTCGGAGGGTGATCGGCTTTCGCTTATAAAGATGGGCTTAGGATTAGCCTCATCTCTCAGATTAATCTGGGTAATCTTATCTTTCGTGGGTGTTTCCTGTTGTTCAAAGCTAATATCCCAGAGAGTATTTAGGTGTTTGATCCAAGGATCTGTATTAGACTAGATCATTTCTTCATCTCCGTCTTTCAGGTGGCTTGTTGAAACCATGTTTACTGAAAGTTCTCCGAAAAGATTACCGATACTGACGTCCGACTCCCATGATGACGTGCCAGATGAGTAATCATGGTATAATGACTCTTCGGACTCAGATGCTGATGGAATTAGAGTTGACACATAGCCCAAATCCCTATGAGTTCGATGGTAATAGTCGCGAGTCTTCCCTTTCGGAACAAAAGATCGGGGTAATGTTCTTCTTCCTTTGCCGAAGTTCAAATCAGGACCATTTGTTAGATCATACCCCATCCTCTCCATCATTATGAGTACGTTTGGCTTATAATAAGAGAACTGAGGAGACTCATTCTCACTTTTTGAGTCTTCGTGAGACATCAATTCGGATTAATTCTTCCGAAAAGAATTGGTTCTTGGCCTTTGCGTCGTGCTGGGATCATGAATACTGATTCTTGCGCATCACCGACATCTTGGTATGTTTTGAGGGATGACTTCATTGGTACATGCAACGATATCAGAGCATCCATTGCCGACCAGGGGTCATTATCCACCTCTGTACTAGTGTCTGATGGTTCTAAATCAGAAGCAAACACAGAAAAATAAGCCAAATTCAATGCTTCATTAATATGCCACTCGTCTATATTTTCGGCAGTGTTATTAACACCGAGCTTATTAATGCTCGTTATAAGTGGATTTAATTCCCACATGCACTCTTCTTCCGCCTCTGGCTCAGTGTCAGCTCATTACTAGAGTCTGGTTCCTCTAGCTGTGGGTTCTCGTTTGTCTCCATAGAGTCTTGGTACAGGAGGGAGTCTATGAAATAGTTCTCTATCCCCTTGAATGGGTGCCTTTCGGTAATCAATGTTCAGACTTTTCCACTCCGTCGATGTACTTCATGACTTGATGGAGAGTGGAGGGGATGATGGAATTACGATGAATCCATGGTCGTCCGAGCAGCAAATTGTACGAAGTGTCGGCGTCGATCATATAGCACGTCACTTCAGATCTTAGGTCCCCAATCTAACATTTGAGCTTAATCTTCCCCATTGGGAGCGTACCATTAGTGTTGAAACCATAGATGGTAGTTTGGGTGGCGCTCAATAGGTGGGTGGGGATCCCTAATTGATGCATGACCTGGCGAGGCATGATGCTCAACGCGGATCCTGGATCTACCTGAATGCAGCTCACTTCAGATGATCCAATGTACCCTGTGAAGTATAGGGACCGAACATGTTTCCCTTTGATCTGCATGTCATCTGACGTGAAGGTGATGCAAGGAGCATTTTGAGAGGCATGGAGGCAGTCCTCTTCATCTTCCTCCTGTGGTCCAGCCGGGATCTGGGCCATGAAGACCTCAGCATCAGGTAGGGCTTCCCTCAGAGCTTCTCTTCTTGACTTTGATAGTCTTAGGAGCTCGTAGAGGGTGATTCTGGCCGGGATATTGGCCAATTGAGCTAGGGTGTCAAAACGGTAAGGTGTTGGAGATCCTTTCGCGTTGTTCTTTGGGAGAGCCTTGGAAAACCGAAGCTCTTTCTGCTTCTCCATAGGTTGCTTTGCGAGGGCTTGGTTGGCTCTGTAGTAGGTTTGGGAGGGCTTGCCAACATTTCATCGTACTTCTTTAAATACGACTGACCTGAATGGGTTTTTGCCACGAATGGTTTATTGAGCTCTGCGGCAAGGACGATTGTTTCCTCTTCCGAATCGGTTAGTAAGGGAATATCGATTTCTGCTTCCCGGAAAGAAGCGCACACCACATTACAGGACGAAGCTTTCGCCTTGCCTTTAGACTTCTGTTGGTAACAATAGTCTATTGTTGGCCATCCACAAGGTCAGGATGAACCCACATAATTTCTTCCTGAGGTGTAGGAATAGGTACAAGACCTTTTTCCTGCTGATGATGTGGGTCCGTATTGATCATTCTTAGTTCTCCTTTCGGGATGGGAACTACTCCGGACGGTTCTAAAGTCTGTTTTCCAATCTGAAGAAATGATATCATATTAGCCGTCACTTTCTTCTGCTCTGGACAGAGCTTTAGCACTTCTGTATCGATCAAAACTTGAAGAATATCTTTGAGGACATAACAGCTCTTGGTGGGTGCCCTAGCATCCTATGATACAAGCAGTAGTTGGGATATCGGACTTGCCGACTTCTTCAGGACATCTTACTTCAGGAAGCTTCAATCTGTTACTCTTGTTGAGTAACTTGAACAACGAATCGACATGCCCGTCTTTGAAGGAATACTGCTTGTTGGCACGTGGCTGACTTGAAGAACCACCTCCCTTGGCCGGCTGAGGTGTGACGGGGGATTTTGTCTCTATCGCCAATGAATCTTTTCTTTTTTATTGAAAAGATATTTTTGGCGTGCACCTTGTCGACTTTTCGGGTCTGGGTTTATTTTCTTCCGCCTTAACCCTAGCGACAATTTCTTCAGCCTGTTCACCTTGCTGGACCAAATGCTTCCAGGTGCGGCTTTCGGCAACTCCTATTTGAGTTAGGAGCGAAGTTTGTAGTTTGTGGCGGCATGTTTCTATCAGGGTGGCCTGGGTCATTCCGCTGGGACATCAGAGCGCCATATTTTGAAAGCTCTTCACAAATATTTTGACTGACTCTCCCTTTCGCTACTTTGTGGCCAGGAGAGTAGGCATTACAATCTCTAAGTCATCTTCAAAGAAGCGTGTCAGGAAGGTTTCTCCAAATCACCCCAATTTTTAATGGAGTCTTCTGGGAGTTTCATGAACCATTCAAAGGCCAGCCCTTTTAGAGTGCCGATGAATAAACGTGCCAAGATGGCATCATTATCTACCACATTTCCTGTCTGAGACTTGAAGTAGTAGATGTGTTGGTTCGGTGACCCTTTGTCGTCGAAAGCTTGTAAGGTCGGAGCTTTGAACTTAGGAGGGTACGGAACAAGGTCCCATTCGACCGGATATGGCCAGACCACTCCTGCTTCTTGGATGCCTTTCCGGTTGGTAAGGGCTTCCAGACGCTGCTCCAATTGACTCATTCTTTTAGAATGAATACCCCCATTCTCCGGGTTACCTTCCTCTTTAGACGAAGATTTAGACGACTCGGAATTAGATTGCTCCTTCTCCTCGATATATATGGAAGATGAGCTTTCTCCTTCTTTTCGTTTGCCTTTAGACTTCTTAGAAGAAGCTTTGTCGATTGGCTGCCTCTTGTCTTCAAGCAATTGTGCAAGCATCTGCTTGAGGGAATCGATAGATTCTTGTTGAGCACGAATCATATCGAATTGTTCCCTCTTGACCTGGGCTTGTTGTTCAAAGTGCCTGGCCGTCTCCTCAGGAGTGTTTGTCATGTTCGCAAAGGCTTCCTTCTCTATAGAAAAGTTTGAGGCCTACGATTCTGCAATGATGTAGTGTGATTCACTTATTTCAATGCCCCGAGCTAGGGTACTGTAGTTGATCGGGACGACCGCACCAGTCCGAGTGCGAGTATGCTGGTATACTCCTTTTGGTTCTGTGTTAGACTCATCAGAGTTGACTGCCAGTTATTTTTTCCTACTTCTGCTTGTCATGTTTGCAGTGACTTCAGGGTACTCCACGTCAGAGAAGGCTATCCTTCTGTGAGAGCGATACCTCTTGGCTGATCGGGAGGTCAAGGTCAATCGTCTGAAAATCGACTGTTTGCTTGCATGGGAGCTGCAGTGGCATTCCGAGAGCATTGCCGTGATGAGCCGTTCACATCACCAAGACGGAGTGATCTGATTAGCACTCCTTTTCTTTGTCAAATAATCTCCTAGATCTGTCGGAGGGGGATCAAAGAGATTAGCCTCAGGTTGTCGAGGGCTTTTCATCTTCTGAGAGTCACTCTTACACTAAGAATCTGAGACGCAGGGTTCAAAAACGCGGAGCTCATGTTGTGTAGAACAGGCGCAGCTCTCGCGTTTTGACTTTAAAACGTGGGCCTCGTGCCTCTGCTGAGCAGAGATGCGGACCTCACGTTGCTGATTGTCGCGTTTGGTTAGCGACGATTGAGACACGCGGATTTCTCAATTCCGCGTTTGGTTGTAGAGACGCGAGTCTCGTGTCTCTGAGAAGAAGCATAGCCTTCGCGCTGTTGAACGTCGCGTTTGGGATGTGAAGTCTCAGAAACGCAAGCTTTTTGGGCTTCACGTTTTGGTCTCCATACGTAGACTTCGCGCAACTTAGAAGAGACACAGGCTTGAGCCTCGCGTTCTGTACCTGCTGGACAGATGGTTGTTCCAGTTTCTTGCACCTATAATTGACGTGTGCGTCGTCTCTGTCGACGTTCAGCATTCCAGTTACACCGTACGGGTTGCTGGGAACCCCCGGTGACTTGGAACTGAGGAAGAGGATGGGCATGAACAGGCTGAATATCAGCAACGCTAACCTTGCGGGTCTCATGGGAGACGTTGACGCGGGTGTTACGTGTGATGTGGTTAGCCATGGCACTCTTCTTGCCAGTCACGTCTGAAGGGATCTCAGAGCAGACTTGAGAGCGGGTCCCCGAGGAGACCTTGCGATACTGTCGCGCCCTAGGGCTCTTAGAGCCGGAAGAGAGAAACTCTTCATACTTTGCCTGATCAAACTCCACGACAAGTGATTCGATCATTTTTCCCATGTAGGTAACATCACCTTACGCCACGACTTGCTCATCGGTAGAGAAAGTATTCCCAGCGGAGTCGCCAATCTCTTGTTTGGTGGGAAAATTGAAGATCGATGTGTAAATTCTTTATCTGATTGCAAAGAAAATTACAACAGATCAATAATCCTTTTACAAGAGAGGGGAGATATTCAAGCTCAAATCTCTCCTTTGTTTAATACTGGGTTCTTGATATGGCGATGGAAAGTGATTCTTGTTTCCCGTTGACCTGGTGAACGTCAGGACCTCTTGGGAATACTCTCTTTGGATAGTGGACTAAGTAACATAGCTTCTGTCCAATAAGAATCTCAAAGAGACTGTTGGCAAAAATAAACTTGTACGCAACAAGTTGTTTAGAAAAGTTGAGCTCTCTCTTTCTTTTAGCTAGAGATCTTGGTCCTTCTATGATTTACAACCGAAATTCTTCTGACCAAAGATTTTTCTGACCCCTCTTTCATAGAAAACTGGGCTATTTATAGAGGTTTCAAGGGGTAAAAGTGTCTCCTAGAAATGCTCCATAATGGGGTTAACTCCCTCATTACATGGGCAGTAATTGACCCAGTAATGAGGGCAGTTATAACTGAGATGCGAACTTTAGGCCTCGCGTTTTGCCATTCAGGTAATGCTTGAGAAACGTGAGCTTCAAATTCTGCGTCAAGGTTCATGTGAGACATGGGCTTTGGACTCTGCGTCTTAGTACTGCAATAATGCTGAGATGCGACTTTCAAGCTCCGCGTCTTGGTCATTGCAGTGATGTTGAGACGCGGGTTTCAACTCTCGCGTCTTGGTGCTGCGCTGTTGGCTATGATTAGCCTTGTGTCTGGAGTTTGGATTTTGTTTTTTGATGACTTGTCTTTAGTGATTTTTATACAGCCTAAAGTGGTAACCATGGATGTGGGTCAAATTATCCTTAAAAGACCCTGGATATTTGATAACGATGTTCACATTTATGGCTGTTCGAACACGTGTTTTTTTGAACATGAGGGCAAGAAGATCAAGTTGCTTTCTTCGCAACCCAAAAACAATACTGCTGAGAAGAAATCGGTTGCAGTCAAGAAAACAAAAATCAGCCTGATCAGTGCAAAAGACATCGATAGAGAGATGACAAAAGGGAAGCTTGTCATCATTCTTACTGCCCGAGAAGTCCCTGTGTGCATGTGGCTGCCCATGTGATGGCTGTTGGCCCAGAGGCCCTTCACTCTAGTTTTGATGATGATTAACTCATGCAGTTATAGTTTACTAATAATCTTATGATATTTAGTTTCAGATATTTGATCAAGATATTAGTAGGTGATTAGCTTCAACAAAGGTATTTTAGAGCTTTCACATGTTGATTTAAGAGCTCGCGCGTCAAGTTCACATCTAGCACTCGGTTGGAGTCAAGCTCGGTGGATCATGTTTGTATCGAGTTGACTTGGAGACAGAATTCTACAAGAAGACATCAGTTTGTTTAGTTTAAAATTTTGTTTAGATCATTGTAAAGATTAGATAGTGTAGATATGCTCAAATTCAGAATACACACACACTTGTTTTAAGTTTATTGATTTTTGGTTTTCGGTTTAACCAATATTGGATTTTATGTCAAAAATATTGATATAATATCTTACATGTATATTGGATTCTATCCATATACAACATGCTTAAAAGTTGTTTAAATATCATGTTTTTATATTTACATGTGTTTTGGAAAAATCGGATTTCATTTCAAAAATCTAAGTTTTAGAAAATACAGTTTTTTGGTTTAAGGCAAATTTTCTGTCTCACAAAAATGGTTCAATTTGTTTGAAATATGTGTTGAATTTTTGTCACACATATTTGTATTTCAAAGATCAAATAAAACTGATTTTTGTGGAATTTATGTGATTTTATGGGATTTAATAGAAGATAAAAACCCGAGTTCTTAATCCCTATAATATTGGACCTGGCTGTCTGCTGGTCGACCGGACCGGTCGACCGTAGTAGAAGTCGGTCGACCTATCCGGTCGACCGACGTGCATAGGACGTGCACGCAGCCTGGGCTGGTGGGCCGGTCGACCGGTCAGAGAGCTCTGCTCTCTGAAAATGGCCCGGTCGACCGGCAGAGAGCTGCTGCTCTCTGTATGCAGTCCCGGTCGAACGGGCGGTCGACCGAAAGCACAACGATTAGAAATTTGACCGTTGGGCCGGTCGACCGGGCGATCGACCGAAAGGGCAAAACTGCCTTTTCCTGCTGCCAACGAGTAGAATTCTTTTGGGGCTATAAATACCCCATTCCTTGACTGTTTTAAATAAGAATTTTAAGAGCAAAAATTTCTATCTTCTTAAGTGTCTTAACGGCAAGTTTCAAAAGAGTTTTTGGGTTTAAAAGATCAATCTTTATCGTTTTTAAAGTGTTGGAAATTTCAAAGAAAATAGAGTCTTTTAGGAATTGGTTTTTTTATCTAAATTTCTATATCTATTTGGAGATTTTCCCAAGTGATTTTCTTTTTTCAAAACATTTTATTTTCTCACACTTGAGTTTATCTATCTATCATATCTATTAGGATCTATTTTGTGGGAAAATTGATTTGTGGTTGAGAGAGACCACTAAGTGCTATAACCTTCCATTCTTTGTGATATCCCTCTAGTGAGAGGTGATTATATTGATATCCCTTTAGTGAGAGGTGATTATGAAAGTGGTGATTGAGTATCCCTCTAGTGAGAGGTTGATTGTTCTTTGGCTAAGTGACTACCCCTCAATTGTGAGGTTGATCTTGTTTGGCTTTATGCCTTGCTTCTAAGTGTAGAGGTTGTATTGTTGAGAAAGGAGTTGTGTACTCCCAAGTTGTATTTACTCAAATCCTCAGTGGAGGTTCCCTGTGTGGAAAGTCCTGTGTGGACGAGTTAGTAAAAATCCTTCTGTGTGAAGGCGGAGATGTAGAGCTATGTGCTCGAACCTCGAATATCTTTGTGTTTGCGTTTAATCCACTTTCTCTAACTCTCTCTCTCTTATATTGTGCCTTGCATTGATTCATATTGTTCATTCATATGCTTGGTATTTTTGTGTGCGCCGATACTTGTGTTTAACCAAGAGAGCTTTATATAGCACCTCAACTCTTATTTAGAGAAATTTAGAGGAGATAGTCCAGAGCCCTTCACCGGGAATTCGGCTACACTCTTTGGTTACACTAATTGTGTTGCATTTAGTTTTTAATTCAGCATCATTTGGCATTAGATTAGTCTTACACCTATTCACCCCCTCTAGGTGTACTTTCAATTGGTATCAGAGCCTACGCTCCTGATATTAGGTTTAACCATCTAGGAGTAAGATCTTAGTTTTACTAATCTAGATTTGCATTTGCACACATATAGTTTGCACTCACGGATTGCCCTCCCATGTTTGATATCTCAAAAATTGATATATGGAAGGTCATGATAAGTTGGAATTTAAAAGCCATAGGTTTTAAAGTCTACCTTCCCATTACCAAGGAATCCTACCTTAGTAATAATAAGTATTTAGAGGCCAATGCACTAGCCCTAGAGGCACTCAGAAAATCACTTAGCAAAGAATATTTAAAATGATTTCTCATTGTGATTCCACCTTTGCAGTGTGGAACATTTTGACCTCTCCAAAGGTTCAATTGCCAATCCACGTGGAGAAGGAATCTAGTGGAGAGAGTCTGACCAACGTTACTTCATGGTCCAAGGGAATGACTCCCTTGAGGTACATTCGGATACTCAACTAGATAGTGCTATTTCTTCTTGTAATGAATATTTTGATGCCGATGCATTAAATGAAGAACTTTCTATTGTTTGTGAAAAACTGTTAGAAAAATATAAAGTTTTGAAAAAGAAAAGTTTTGAACTTAATAAAAAAATGAGGATTTGGCTTCAAAACTTGATGTGACTTTGCAAGAGAAGATTGAGATTTCAATTGAACGTGACTTGTTCGCATTTCGAAGTTCATGAAAAACTTCATCGTTGTTGAATCACGTACAAGTTATAAACCTAAACTTTCTAGAATCTTTTTAACAAAGTATGTGGTGGCAAGTATAGGATCGAATCCACAGAGACTTGTTCTTGAAACTTTAGTTATTAAAAATCTCACTTTTATCTCATTTTATTGAGAAATCCCTTGGATGAAGGTTAGAATTTTGATTTTTTAAAAAAATAAATAAATAAAGATCTTGTAGAAGAAAGCAAAATACGAATAAAGTAAAAGAAAAATAAAAATATGAAGAAAGTAAAGAAAAAAAGAAATACTAACCTTTTTGCGAAGATTTGAATAACCAAGATAAAAAAAATTAAGAGATTGGTACGAGGGGAAGAGAAAGATGAACCAGTGAACTTGTTTCTTGTCGTCGCCTTGTTGTCTCCCTCCTCCAAGCGATGCTGAAAAAAAAAGAAGCTAATAAAAGAAAAGAGATGACTTCATGGAATCAAATATGAAAGAAACGAATAGCATAAAAAATAAAGAGAAAATTAAAGAAAAACTTAGACTGAACGCTGCAAGATCGTGAAGAAAAATTCTGAATTTTTTTCAATAAGCATCAAATACAAAACCCTTGACCTCTCCAATCTCGCATTACAACGCTCAAAACTCTCTTTTTCTGGCTTTTCAGCCCTCTCGTCTCCCCTCTCTCTCTCAATGAATACAGGTATTTATAGAAAAATAATGATAAGGGAGAGCGTAGGGAGATAGGAAGAGTTGGCTATTTTTGAATTTCAGTCTTCCCCTTATCTCCAAACTTGATTTATCCAGAATTCTAATCTGCAGCTTGATGGCGTATTGATTACTGAATATTACTTAACAGATGATAGAATTTGAAATAATGATCAACATAAGAGTTGTAGCCCTTTAAATCTTCTTTCTGGATCATCTTGAATCATCAGATTTTAGATTCGGTAGCAGAAGATATGATTAAAATGCTAAACTGTATCCAGTCTGAATCAGAATCTAAATTGCTTCATCTCATCCTTTGATCTTCTCTCTATCCATTTATCCTTAGCAAACCCAATAGGGTCTTCAAAAAATTCATTTTTCTTTTGAATTTTTATAGTATTATCTTATCTGGTAGATCCAATCCTCAGATAAGATAGACTAAAGATTTTCTGAATTTGAGTCGATCCCTGTTTGATTTGAACTTTTGGGTTTGTTTGGATAGGATCCGTATTTATCTTCTTTTTATCATCCTGTAAGGATTAGGACATTAAGACAAGTGAGTTTGTAATGATTTATTATAGAATATATGTAGGAATGTAATAATATTTATGCAATATATGTGTCCAAACATGACTTATTGAAATCTCAACTTGAACTTGTCTTAAATGAAAATAAAATTTTGAAAAATAAAAATGATTGTGAAATGTCTTGAAGAAAAATGAGACTTTAACTTCAAAACTTAATTTTTTTATAAAATAAAATGAAACTTTAAAAAATAAAATTGCTTCTATTTCAAAAGAATTGGATTTGGTTTCAAAAAAAAATATTTCTTTGAAAAATGATTTAGATTCTCATGTTTGATATGCTAGTTTAGCTTCACCACCTAGTGTATCTATTGAATGCTCCACTTCTTCTTCCATTATTGAAAATGATATAAATGTTTTAAAGAAGAATATTGATTGTTTGGGCTCTACTTTGAGCCAATGTGTTTTGAACCACACACGTTTGGATCTATATTTTGAAAGAAACATGTTCCTCCTATGCATGCAAACCATGGCATACACATGCTTCCCACGTACATGCACATAACAGTATGATGCTCATGTGTACACATGTACACATTGTGGACGTAAGGGCCACTTTGCAAGATTTTGTTATGATAGGATACATAATGAAAATTTTGCAAATAGATTTGTTTGGGTTAGGAAAGGAGCTAACCCTCATGGACCCAATAAAGTTTGGGTACCAAAAGCCACTCCTATCTTTGATATAGGTGGGGGCTCTCATATGACGTGAGAGTTGTTGGTGCCTTGAGGTGGATGCGTTCCGAGCTTAAAGATGACAATTTTGGATGCATCACTTTCAAGGGGAGTTTGGTGGGAGGACCACCATGGTTTGGAGACATAGAGATGTGCCCTCTTGGTTTTGGTAACAATCTCTTACTCCCATTTATGTTTACATGCTTTTAGATTATTAATTTTTAGCATGTTATGTTTTTATGATTATTATGTTAAATGCCATGATAATTAGATTTGTGACATACATGTATAGTATTTGAGATACACCCATGTTCATATGGATTATTACATTTGTGTTCTCACTTTAGTTTAGCTATCATGAATATCATAGCTCTAAAACATATGCATTCATATAATGATCATATTAGTTTATGTTTTGTTTCTATGCTTCATGATTTAATTACATGTTTAGATGTAGTTTTCATTAAAACTTGTGTATATACTTGTACAATGAGTGAGCCACAAATTGATTATTATATGTTTGTACTTAATTGCTCATTTGTACCCGTTAGATGTACTAGTATAGCCTAGTTTTGATGATTCATGTATTTGGACTTGTATTCCTTATTTTTGGACATGTTTTTTCGTGATGATATGTTTTAGCTTCATGTATATGTTAATTTTGTCAAAACTATTGAATATACATGTATAATCTTGAGTCTTTTGCCTTTCATGCAATATTCTTTTATGGACTCAATTGTGTTTGGATAAGTATGTATACCTTTAGTTTTAAGAAATCACACATATACCTTAAAGGATTCTTAGTTTTGATGATTTTTTTTAAGGAATTTCATATTGAGTTTAAATGCCTTATTTTCATGATGTTGATTGCATGACTTTATACACTCACATTACTTAATGTTTTCTCATGATTTTATTTTCATGAGTATTATATATGCTATACAGACTTTGAGGTCATTGGTTGAGTGATTTTCATGTTTCATGGATATATTCTTATTTTATTCCTTACTTGAAGGATTTCTACTAGTTTTCAAATTTTTCATAAAATTAGTTCGTATTCTTCATTTTGGTAGAGTTTTCTATTATGCTAAACTTATTTTCAAATTTATTTTTGAAAACCCCTACCCATCAAAGAGTGGTTGGATGGGCGACCATGCCTTGTATGCTCAGATTGAAAATCAATTTTAACATGTGTATGAATAGGGAGGTCTTTATGAGTTATACACTTGACTCTCATTGTGTTTTCAATTGGTATCATAATTGATATCTATTTTGTATACTCATATTTGTTTCTATATATGTATGCTTCAACTTCAAACAATATCAATTTAGATTGGTATTTACATTTTCATACATATATATGTGTTTTGATTGTGTTTACTATATCTTTATATTTTTGAGCACAAATTTTGTCATGCTAAGCTTGATTTAGTCCTTAATGATAATTATTTTTCAATTGGTATCTTATACAAGCTTATGCATTATTTTCATTAGTATTTCATAAAGGGGAGAAAATTCATGTTTTACCTTTCAATCGGTTTTGTTTACAATTGGCATCTTACTCCCACTCTTTATGTTGAAAAATGATATCTTAGTTTTCATTTGGTTTCCTATACTCCTAATAAAAATTATTTTCAATTAGTATATATTTCATTTTTAATATTGGTATCAAAAATATTAAATTGATATTATTCTCTATTTGGTATCTCTATTGCAAAATGATTTTTAGTGTTTAACCAAAAAGATTGGTTTATGCTTTTCAATGGTATCAAAAGTGTAAAATATTTTCAATTGGTACTAATTTTTACAATTGGTATCAAGATTTCTGATATATTTATATCTTTCAATTGGTATCAAAATTTTTGTTGGTTTCTTCAAAATATTTTGTTTATTTTCAAATTAGTATCATAAATTGGTATCATGATGTTTCGATGTATACCTTCGTACTAAATTGATATATTTTTTAATTGGTATCATAATATTTTAATGTGTATTGCTTATATGCAAGGGAAGCTTAACATCTTCTATATATATATTCATGTTGAGTGTATCTCATATTGAGGAGTTTGACCGCTCTTCTTTATGTCTTACACGTGTGTAGTACGAGCTTCACATCTCCTTTTATACATTACATATTATGTTTTATGTGGTTAGAGTTTAGTCGTCTCTTTTTATATAAATGCATGTATGCAGGGAGAGTTAACTTTACATCTCTCCTCTTCATGAATGTATATAGCATATATACCTTTATTATTTTGATTTATGCAAAAAGGGAGAAAAATATCATTTATGCCCTTTATTGTTTGTACCCCTTTGTTGATGAATTGACAAAAAGGGGGAGAGATATTTTGGAGTTTTAAATATGCATGTTTGTTTAAATTTGTTATCTTTTACTATTGGTATCAAGAGCATCTTTTGTTGGTATCAAGAACTTTTGTTGATATCAAAAACAATATTTTTTAAGAACATTTTTATTTTAAAATTGGTATCAAGAGCATGTTTATTTCATTGGTATCAAATATCATATTTATGCATATTTATGTTGAGCATTCATGACATATCTTTATTGTTTATTGCTATGCATGAGTTAAGGGGGAGCTTCTATGAAGCTTAACTTTAATCCATGCATATATAACTCCATGAGTTTTGTCATCATCAAAAAGAGGGAGATTGTTGGCCCAGAGGCGAGGCTCTTCACTCTAGTTTTGATGATGATTAACTCATGTAGTTATAGTTTACTAATAATCTTGTGATATTTAGTTTCAGATATTTGATGAAGATATTAGTAGGTGATTAGCTTCAACAAAGATATTTTGATGCTTTCACATGTTGATTTAAGAGCTCGCGCGTCAAGTTCACATCTAGCACTCGGTTGGAGTCAAGCTCGGTGGATCATGTTTAGATCGAGTCGACTTGGAGACGGAGTTCTACAAGAAGACATCGGTTTGTTTAGTTTAAAATTTTGTTTAGATCATTGTAAAGATTAGATAGTGTTGATATGCTCAAGTTCACAATACACACACACTTGTTTTAAGTTTATTGGTTTTTAATTTTCGGTTTAACCAATATTGGATTTCATGTCAAAAACATTGATATAATATCTTACATGTATATTGGATTCTATCCATATACAACATACTTAAAAGTTATTTAAATATCATATTTTTGTATTTACATGTGTTTTGGAAAAACCGGATTTCCATTTCAAAATTCAAGTTTTGAAAAATACAGTTTTTGGTTTAAGGCAAATTTTCTATCTCACAAAAATGGTTCAAATTGTTTGAAATATGTGTTGAATTTTTGTCACACATATTTGTATTTCAAAGATCTAATAAGAACTGATTTTTGTGGAACTTATGTGATTTTATGGGATTTAATAGAAGATAAAAACCCGAGTTCTTAATCCCTATAATATTGGACCTGGTTGTCTGTCGGTCAACCGGACCGGTCGACCGTAGCAGAAGTCGGTCGACCTGTCCGGTCGACCGACGTGCACAGTACGTGCACGCAGTCTGGGCTGGTGGACCAGTCGACCGGGTGGTCGACCGGCGAGAGAGCTTTGCTCTGTGAAAATGGCCCCGGTCGACCGGTCGGTCGACCGGCAGAGAGCTGCTGCTCTCTGTATCCAGTCCCGGTCGACCGGGCGGTCAACCGGAAGCACAACGGTCAAAAATCTGACCGTTGGGCCGGTCGACCGGCGGTCAACCGGAAGGGCAAAACTGCCCTTTCCTGCTGCCAACGGGCAGAATTCTTTTGGGGCTATAATACCCCATTCCTTGGCTGTTTTAAATAAGAATTTTAAGAGCAAAAATTTCTATCTTCTTAAGTATTTTAACGACAAGTTTCAAAAGAGTTTTTGGGTTTAAAAGATCAATCTTTATTTGTTTTTAAAGTGTTGAAAATTTCAAAGAAAATAGAGTCTTTTGGGAATTGGTTTTTTGATCTAAATTTCTATATCTATTTGGAGATTTTTTCAAGTAATTTTCTTTATTCAAAACACTTTATTTTCTCACACTTGAGCTTATCTATCTATCCTATCTATTAGGATCTATTTTGTAGGAAAATTGGTTTGTGGTTGAGAGAGACCACCAAATGCTATAACCTTCCATTCTTTGTGATATCCCTCTAGTGAGAGGTGATTGTGTTGATATCCCTCTAGTGAGAGGTGATTGTGGAAGTGGTGATTGAGTATCCCTCTAGTGAGAGGTTGATTATTGTTTGGCTAAGTGCCTGGCTTTGTGCCTTGCCTCTAAGTGTAGAGATTGTATTGTTGAGAGAGGAGTTATGTACTCCCAAAATTGTATTTACCCAAATCCTCAGTGGAGGTTCCCTGTGAGGGAAGTCCTGTGTGGACGAGTTAGTGAAAATCCTTCTGTGTGAAGGCAGGGACGTAGAGCTGTATGCTCGAATCTCGAAACATATTTTGTGTTTGTGTTTGATCCACTTTCTCTAACTCTCTCTCTCTCTCTCTTATATTGTGCCTTGCATTGATTCATATTGTTCATTGATATTTATATGCTTGGTATTGTTTGTGTGTGCCCATACTTGTGTTAACCAAGAGAGCTTCATATAGCACTTCAACTCTTATTTAGAGGAATTTAGAGGAGATAGTCCAGAGCCCTTCACCGGGAATTCGGCTACACTCTTTAGTTAGTTTTTAATTCCGCATCATTTGGTATTAGATTAGCCTTACACCTATTCACCCCCCTCTAGGTGTACTTTCAATGGCTGCCTCTTGTGGTGCTTGTGATGACTCCCATGCTCACAGCATCTCTTTTGCTGAGCTAATTCAAGGAGTTCTGAAGCTAATCTTTCTTATTTTCTACTAATACATGCAAGTTATAATATTACAATATCATTGTCACTTTCACACAATTTTAATTCATCCAATCATTTATAAATGCATTAATTGATACAAATTTTTAGATTTATCATCATTCTCTCCAGAACGGGAAAGATCATGTTGCTTTGTTTCTGGATGCTTCACCCAGGGTTGACCCTTGATGGCTTCGAAGACGTCCTAGAACAGGAGCTTTAGCAGGGTGAAACTGTCATCCACTCGGTAAGATCGGAGTGGACTCTGCTGAGGGTTTGAAAACGGACACTTCTTGAAAGCGCCTTGCCCGCGACCCGGGTTATCAATAGAGGGGCCTCTGTGATGTGGCTTCGGTCTCTCTCTGTCATCGCCACGATTGGGAGACTGATTGGCAGAGCTTTTTCTCTAACTGGATGTATGGTTGGGCTCGATAGAGGACCTCACTCCAATGGGTGATGTTGTACTTACTAGATACTTATACAGCAGATGAGACTCACAGCCCGCTGACGAATGCGAGAGCGGCGATATCTTCGTTGCAGTTGTGCATCTTGGCCGGCTAACGCGGGAGTAGCCGACATACACCTTGAGACTGTCGAAAGGTCTCATCTTGACAGAAAGTCGGTAGTAGTTGTTCTGCTTGAACTCCTGGCGGGAAGAGAATTATGAAAGGAATAACTTGGTGAGATCCTCGAAGTTATGGATGATCGTGGTGGAAGAGAGCATAACCAATCTGAAGCTAATCCCTTCAAACTGGAGGAGAAGATCAGGCAAAAGATGGGATCACTCCAGAGTAGCAGTCAAAAGTTGGAATCTTGAACTTCTTGTGAAATTCACATTCCAATATGCCCTCAGAGAAGGGAGAGTTGGATGTAATCAATGGTGATGGCTCTTAGTCTGTCGTGGTGTTGCACTTTGCCTCCTTGACTCGCTTCTGTATAAGCTTGTCGAAGTCTTGGACGCAGACAAACTCCTCGGTCACCCAAGTAGGCCCGTGTTGATCCCTCGTGTGAGGATGAGATGAACTCAACCCGCCGTCGGATCATGCCGAAAAAGTAGGGGAGTCTAACCTGTGTTGCCTCCGGGTCTCGGTGTGCTAGCTGGCTTGGGCCTCTGTAGCGGTGGGCCCCTCTGGTGGTGGAGGCGGCCTTGGGTGCTTTGATCTGGGTGAAGAATTGGTCGTTTATATGCTTCGATTCCTGTTCACAGGCCACATTTTCTTGATCGAGCACTGCTTGTTCCCGTTCGCGATCGAATAGAGCCTGCTTTGTCATCTCCTCCTTCATGTCACTGAACATTTGGTGGAGTTGGCCTTCATGCCTCGATGGTGGGTAGGTGTCTTCGACTGCCCCCTATGAATGTGCGAAGACAGACTCTTTCACGATGGGGCTGAGGTTGAGGCTACGCGGGGAAATGATGCCCCCAGCGGTGGCAATGAATTTTTCCTTGGTGGTGGTCCCGTTGCCGGTGATCGGCTGCTTTTTCGGGCCCATGGCCTTTTAGAGGATTATTTGAGGAAAGGTTTGGTAGGGGAGAAATCTGAGTTTTGGGAATCAGATCTCAATAAAAGCACCAGTTTGTGAATGAGATTTTTTGCCACGAGTGATCGGACAGTCGATCCATACCACAAGCGAGATTAGAGAGTGTGGGTGTGTGTGAGATAAGATAATGCACAACACAAAAAAAGGAGACACATGATTTTACGTGGAAACCTTTAATCGGGAAAACCATGTGTAGAGGAGGAGAATCCACTATTATTCGTAGGCTATAGGAATTACGGGAATTATTTGTCAGAGTCTCAGTGTTGAGCTTAACTTGAAGAAAAAATGATTCTAAGGTCCTTCTAGAAGAAGGTATATTTATGCTTGACTGATTTATGTGCCTAAAAGAGGATGATACGGGCGTGATCCTCATCACCGCATGATCTGCATGTGTTAATTTATTGTAACAGTTATGATTACTGGCACTTGATTGTTGGGAATGCATGCAGAGAAAGCAGCCTTTGTCCATAATTCTCATGTTGGAGGGTGTCACATGTTATGAACGCGGGAGAAGATTAGGCTGTGTAACTGTTGGCGGAGATCATGGATGATCTACCATCGTGGTTACCTATGTGGAACTGGTCTTCGGAATGAAGGGAGCTCTGGGATGACTTGGAGCATCGGAACTATCGGGACGGTAGTATCCTCGGGGCGAAGAGAGTGACTTCAGTGTGGACTGAACTGGCTTCGAGAGGATATGGAATGACGGCGTCTCCTGATGACTTGGACGTGTGATGTCATCTTGTGAGGGTCAATTTTTCACCACTACAACCTGCTTTTGCTTTTACTGCTACTCTGTTGCCGCCCACTTTTTACTTTTACTGCTCCTTTTGCCGCTACCTTGCTTTTGTTTTTAGTGCTGCTATTACTTTTGCTTAGGAAAATGCTTCAACTACTTAGAGTACTCATTTAGGCAGTCACACAAACTATGGAAGTGGTTTTAAAGAGGGGTTTGCAAAGTTCTATGTGATTACGCAGACCCCCTTTTTCTACCTCGAAAATTTTGTAGATACTCATTTGGGTACTCGAAAAAGTACATGTAGAATTACTCTTTTGCTCTTATTATTATTTTTGCTTTTACTAAAAAAATGAAAACTTTGGGAAAGCGAAAGGTTAGTTTGAGACACACACATATGCATGTGTTTTTAATTGATTGGCCTCTCATTAATTTTTGACTTAGCTTAACTTTTATAACTAATGTTTAATTGATTATAGAATATATTAAAACGCTACTAATTATTTGAATATTTTTTAAAATATTTTTAATCATCTTTTAAAAAAATTGGTGTGACCGATATCAACGAGATGAAATGACCGATATGACCAATTTGGATACTAAAAGTAGGCAGCCCCGATACCGATACCGAGATCTCAGATCATGCTCTTAACTACCTCAAGATCCAGACCTTCTTTGTAAAGAAAAAAAAAGCTACTCATCATCACCCCCTTTAACTTTTGATAGCTTCGTGATTAGGTTTTTCAAAGTAGTGATAGAGGTCACTACCACTTCAACATGAGGGTCTACAATGAGATTTTCTGTGTTGGTAAGGTTAGTTATTCTTTTTTTAATCTTTTTTAAAGTAATGAATCCAATCAAAGAAATCCTTTGATCTTTTTATAGTTTCTTTTTCTAATCCATCAAAACATGAATTAGTGCTGCTTCAAAAAATAATTTGTCATTAGAATAATTTTCTATTTTCTTGATTATTAATCACATTTTATCAGTTAATGTTTTTCTAATGTTTGGTTTTTAGTTATAGGTTGTCAAGATTTTCTTCATCTCTCACTCCATTGGTCCTTTTGGTCATAAACTTTCCTTGGCATGGAATTATCTTTTCTTCTCATAATTCTCACACACATACTGCATAGAGTATTTGATTTAGCTTTCATTAAAATCCAGAGTAGTTATAATTATCATGTATGGTGTATTTACTCCCTCTTTAAATTTTCAGATAGATAGCCTAACCACCTCCCCTTGTCGATAAACAATCGAAGTGAGGGCTCGTAGATTATAGATGAGATTCTCTACTATCTCTTCTACATTCTTCATTTACCTCTTATAAATTCTGACTTGGACGCCGAAGGGGCTTTGGCAGGACCAAGGCCCGGTGGTGCTAACCTTCTTCTATGATCCTCAGATTATCAAAAACTGTGTAAGTCCCACATAAGTGTCAAAGTTTGTGCATTTTCCTTCCAAAGCATCAAAGACAGATTACAAATGCATGTCCCTAGAGACCATCTGGACAATTTTGACACCAGTTGAGTGGTTTAATTTGAAAATCTTAACTCTTTACTGGTCATGATATTGCAATGCGCACAAATAAATGTATATAGGATCTTTTCAGTAGATTTGCATCACAGGTAACTTCTAATAAGGGTAATCATCAACCGTAACTTCCGAGTGCAAGGTCATGAGGAGTGTAGATCAGTAGCTCATTGGTGCATATGTGTTGGAAAGAGAGAGATTATTACCTAGGGAGCTGACTGGATTGCTGGATTGCCATGGGTCACGTCGAGGAGATCGCCGAGGAAGTCGACGACGAAGACGAAGGGAAACAGCAGCAGAAAACAAGCAGCAGCAGCAGAACAGGTTCAGCGGTCGACCGGGCCGGTCGACCGCACATGCACAACGTGCACAGTGTCAGAGACCGGTCGACCGCCCGGTCGACCGGAATGTCTGACTGAACAGGGCCCAACTCTCGGTTATTTTCGGTCGACCGGCCGGTCGACCGAGGTGGAGGTCGGTCGACCGGGCCTGTCGACCGACAGTCGGGTTTGGGCTGAAATCTGCAGTTCGGAAACCTGTTGTATTTAAGGGCTGCTATTATTTTTTAGGGTGAGAGTCTTGGTAGAAGAACCTGCGAAAGAGAGATAGCAAAGGGGTTCTCTTGCATTCAAAGAGACCAAGAGCTATTGTAATCATCTTCCTGATATAAATCTCTCCATTGATTGCCCCGAGGACGTAGGCACGTTGGCCGAACCTCGTTAAATCTTGTTTTTTGCGATTGTTTGTTCTTCTTGGATTTGTTGGATTGTTCTTTGTGGTTGAGATCTGTTGGATCCTCTATTGGTTGTTGTCGGTGCGCACAACAAGTGGTATCAGAACATCCAGGTTGCTCTTTGGGATTTCTGAGGATTCGGAGGGCTCGAGATCGGATCTGGTGGAGATCGTGTGTCGATCTCAGATCTGAGGTATTGGGTGTTCGAGGAGATCGTGTGTCGATCTCAGAAGGACTCAAGGAGGGCTCGTTGAATCCGTGGTGGAGTAGATCTGGTGAGAAACTCGATCTAGGGTTTCAAGGGACAGGTAAAAATCCTATTTTTATCTGAGTAGAGATCTATTTCAAAGTTGGTTGATCTTCCGCATAGATAGAGAATCAGGAAAAATCTCAATGGCAGAAGAAACTGCATCAGTTAAGACAATGAACAATCACCCAAGGATTGAAGTTGTTAAGTTTAATGGGACTAACAATTTCGGGATGTGGAGATGCGAGGTTATGGATGCGCTGAATGCATCAAACCTCGAAGACACTCTCCTACTGGCGAAGAAGAAGAACACGACCACTGATGAAGAGTGGGCTAAGATGAATAGGTCGGCATGTGGCTTGATACGTTCATGCTTGTCGCAAGACATCAAATATCTTGCACAACATGAGACGTCGGCAAAGAAGCTGTGGGACACCCTTGCTAAGAAATACCTGACTAAGAGCGTGGAGTCTAGGTTGCAGCTTAAGAGTAAGTTGTATCAGTTCAGGATGCAGAGGGGAAGCACAGTAAACGAGCACATCAACCGATTCACAAAGCTTCTTACAGATCTGATAAATGTGGATGTTGTGGTAGAAGAGGAAGATAAGGCGGTCATCTTTCTGAATTCACTCCCTGCAGAGGAGTACGAGACATTCACACTGACCTTCATTAATGGAAGGCAGACCTTGGATTATGATGAGGTGTCGTCTGCATTGATGAGTTATGACACAAGGAAGAATGAGAGGCATCCTTCACAGTCAAGCTCAGTGGCGGAGGCACTGGAAGTAAGAAGTAGAAGTTCATCGCGGAAGGGCAAGGAGGTGAGAGGAAGATCGAAGTCCAGGTCGGGCTATAGGGATCTGAGGAAGGATCAGTGCATTTTCTGCCGAGAGATAGGGCACTGGAAAGTGAACTGTCCTAAGTTCAAGGGGAAGAAGAAGGAGTCGAAGGCTGAAACAAATCTTGCAAAAGTGACGAATACTCAGAGGAGCAGGTCACAGGCGGATGGAGCAGATTCGGACTCGTCAGGTTTCTCGTTTTCAGTCAGTTCTCCCATTAGTGGTAACTCATGGAAAGATGAGTGGATTCTGAATACAGGTACAACATACCATGCGTGCCCTAATCGGGGCTGGTTTTCCAACTTTGAGCAGCTGGAGGGGTGTTCGGTCGTTATGGGCGACGATCACCCATGTAGCGTGGAGGGTGTAGGTACAATCCGAATCAGGATGTTTGATGGGATGGAAAGGGAGCTGAAAGGAGTGAGGTATGTACCTCAGTTGAAGAGAAATCTAATCTCCGTGGGAACTTTGGAAGCATCGGGCATGGTGATATCTGTTCGAGATGGTGATCTCAGGATGATCAAGGGCTCGATGGTGGTGATGAAGGGCGTCCACCGAGGAAATCTCTACTACTTGAAGGGTAGTACGATTACAGATCAGGTGGAGACTTCAAGTTCTTCAGATAAAGGTGGCCCGGAGGACTTGCAGGGAAAGGTCGGACACGAAGATGGAAGGTCTTTGCAAGCTCCTGCAAAGAAGGAATCCATGGAAGGTGCTGCTACCTGCAAGTTGGAAGGTGGACACAGCGTTCTGGACAAGAAGACGGTGAGATTCAGCACCATACTCACCACAATGAAGGTCTTCTTGATCGTGTTCACATGAGCATATGGGGACCTGCTAAGACGGCATCGCTTGGAGGTCACAGGTACTTTGTCTCATTTATTGATGGTTCATCTAGGCAGTTTTGGATATATCCCATGAGACAAAGGGGTGAAGCCCTAGATGTGTTGAGGAAGTGGAGGGGAAGAATGGAGAGGCAGATAGGTAGGAAGATAAAGGAGCTTCATATTGGTAATGTTGGAAAAGACATGGACCGATTCCTACAGTTTGGCCAGAACACAGGGATTACTACTCACTTCTCAACAGGTACAGATGGGTTGGCTAAAGATGTAGTCCGTTCCTTGCTGGAGGAGGTTCGGCGGTTGTTGTCTAATGCAAGATTAGACAGGTCGTTTTGGGCTGAGGCGACTGAGTATGCTAGCCATCTCATGAACAGGTTGACTGCGATAGGAGGTAAAGCTCCATTGGATATTTGGTCTGGGAAAGCTGCTCAAGATCATGGTGTGCTGCGGGAGTTTGGAAGTCCGGCCTACTTCAGTGCCAAGAATGGCAAGGTGAATCCGCGAGCAAAGAGGTTTGTCTATTTGGGTGTCAAGAAGAACAGCTACAGGTTGTTGGACCCCGAAGAGAAGAAGATCGTGATGAGCAGGAATGTCACTTTTGGAGAGACTTCAGTGTTGAAGTCCACCTTCTCTCAGCAGGTGGAGAAGACGGAGACCAAGGGAAGATCGCAGCGGGTGGAGGTTGATGCTACTCCATCATCTCCAGTTGGTTCGGCATCAAAGGAGACTTCATCGGAGGTGACACCGAGAGGAGTTCAAGATACCAGGGGTGATGCTGAACAAGATGACGACATTGCAGAGGATGTCGAGTTATTTGCAGCCATTGGAACCAAGGTGAAACCACGGTCGTGGTTAAAGAAGCATGAATCTCAAGCTTGTGAACGCAACAAGCTCAAGTTGAAGGCCGTTGTTCTCCATGATGGTCGGGAAGAGGTTCATATGACTCAGCCTGACAGGTTCACTGCTGCAGATACAGGTACCATTATTTGAGCTTGCTGAAGCTCATTTGAATGAACTACGGTTGGCTTGATCCTTTTGGGCAAAGGTACGTAGGCCGCCATAAAGGCGCAGCCATTTGGTGATGCAACTCTTATGAAGCTAATTGGGTTCTCGAGATGTTATTTTGGACCTTCACGTAGAGGTGAAGAGTTGTGGCCTATTGAAGCTTCACGTAGAGATGGAGAGACTTCACGTAGAGGTGAAGAGACTTCATGTAGAGGTGAAATGGTGTGGCCAGTTGGATCTCACGTAGTGGTGAGATGGTGTGATCTCGATGAACAGGTTTATCTTCCGGTTAGAAGATGTTGAGCTTGCATAAGGAGTGGTGTGCATCCAGTTGAAGCCGATGATGTTTGGTGTGTTCTACGCAGACTTGGTTGGACCGTCAGTGGAAGACAGGTAGACTAGATAGAGCTAGTCAGTGGAGAGTCAGTGTTGGCTCATAAGGAAGTTTTCGTGAGGTCGTGAAGTTGCGGAGAGGGAGCCATGATTAGTGATCGGCAGGTATGGAAATTCTCCTAAGGTGAAGTGCAGGGAAAGCATGTGCGATGTTTTCCAGGAATAGATGAGCCAAAGATTCCAAGCCGAGATCGTGTGTCGATTTCGACCGGTACGCGCAAGACGAGATCGTGTGTCGATTTCGCCGAGATCGTGTGTCGATTTCGCCAGGTGATGGACTGGGGTTCGTTGGAGATCGGCTCAGATTTGGAAATCTTCGCCGAGGTGGAGAATTGTTGGAAAGAGAGAGATTATTACCTAGGGAGCTGACTGGATTGCTGGATTGTCATGGGTCGCGTCGAGGAGATCGTCGAGGAAGTCGACGACGAAGACGAAGGGAAACAGCAGCAGAAAACAAGCAGCAGCAGCAGAACAGGTTCAGCGGTCGACCGGGCCGGTCGACCGCACATGCACAACGTGCACAGTGTCAGAGACCGGTCGACCGCCCGGTCGACCGGAATGTCTGACTGAACAGGGCCCAACTCTCGGTTGTTTTCGGTCGACCGGCCGGTCGACCGAGGTGAAGGTCGGTCGACCGGGCCTGTCGACCGACAGTCGGGTTTGGGCTGAAATCTGCAGTTCGGAAACCTGTTGTATTTAAGGGCTGCTATTGTTTTCTAGGGTGAGAGTCTTGGTAGAAGAACCTGCGAAAGAGAGATAGCAAAGGGGTTCTCTTGCATTCAAAGAGACCAAGAGCTATTGTAATCATCTTCCTAATATAAATCTCTCCATTGATTGCCCCGAGGACGTAGGCACGTTGGCCGAACCTCGTTAAATCTTATTTTTTGCGATTGTTTGTTCTTCTTGGATTTGTTGGATTGTTCTTTGTGGTTGAGATCTGTTGGATCCTCTATTGGTTGTTGTCGGTGCGCACAACAATATGGTTATATTGCAAAGCACCTACACTTACCCGGCATACAGTACTAGTGCATGGATTGGGTAAAATGTGATTTGGTATAAATATCTAAGATTAAGTGATTGGGCCACTAGGCTGGGTGCCAGAACAGAAGGGGAAAGGATTAGGGTTTGTGATGGGATTAGGATGAATAAATCTAGGGTTTGTGAAAATTAGGAAAAATTAGAAATTAGGGTTTTGCAAAACGAGCAAGAGGTAATATGGGCTTCACACCCTTTGATTTGGGCTTCACGCCCTGGTGAATCTCTTACCCCCTTTACGCTTCACACGTAAAGATTTCATAGAAATACAAATTATGGTTTCACAAATTTCTTAATGGCTCATCAATCTCATAAACAAATCCCGACAACAGTATTTATAAAAAGAGGCAAAATGTGTGCTACTCGTGCCTCAATAAAAGAAATAACAAAAGAACCCCTCATGCACCGCACATGCGTACACACAACTAATAAAAGAACAATATAAGCAAAGAAAATCCATTAGAAAAAGATCTAACTCAGACTCAGATCTGAACTCTCTATCTCCTGTGCGAATAGTGTTAGGATTATATCTCGTATTCATTTTAGCATCCTGGCGAGCTTTGTGACCAACGGGTCTTTTGGGCCGGGATTACTTAGTGGTGTGGGCTATCACTAAGTTATGGGTAGTGTGATTTCTTTGTAGCATTATATATAATTTCTCATAGGTTAGACGAGAGGTGACTTTAGAGAGGATGTGAATCAATAAGATGAGAGGATTACGGTGAGGTGAGAAAGAAACTTGGTTCTCCTATGCTCTATAATTATCCCTTTCTTATAGTGGAACTCGCATCCATGATACCCTGTGGATGCAGGCTGAGGTTGAACGACGTAAATCTTGTTCCTTTTTCTTGTGTTTATTATTTCTCATCTTATATGCTCGATGTTATCAATCTCTCTGCGTGTTGTGTTGAGATCGTCGATGGGGTTCTCAATCTCCAACAAATAGGTCCTCCAAGTTCTAGATGGATAATCAATGTCCCTATCACTGGATATCCACATCCATGTGTATTAGGAGTCGCTGGGGCAAGTTCTAAACAAGTAAAACAGTATAGCAGAGAGAATATCCAGTTTATAAATATGATGTGACCATAACTGTTCCTTGAGTTCCTTATTGCTTGCCCGAGCATGGGATCAATCATATTACCTAGTAACCTTCTACAAGTGATAGGTTTTATGTGGTGTTCTTGTGCTACCCAGGATTTCTAAATAGGAGTAATTACGAATTCAACAATAACTGTTGACACCCAAGAGCTAGTCTTACCCAATGACTGAAATCAAATGAGAGAAAGTAGAATTAAATTGTGACATTTATGCATGTGATGAGATCTACTTATTATATCCTATATGGCCTATCAGTCCAAGTCCTTTTAAGCGTTGTCTAGTCTTGTAAGGATTTCAACAGTCATATATTTTATGATGAATGTTAAGGTGGCTGGCCAAGAGAAGAAAACTGTAAGCTGAGATTAAACGTTAAATATGAAATAAAGAATGAAATAAAGAAGCTAAGTTATATTTTAGAGGAACACGAAACAACCTCATGTCATGCTGGCCAAGGAGAGGCATAATGAAGGCAAAGCTGAGACTCCCTCGTCTCATCTCCCCTCTTCCTCCTCTCTTCTAACATGCGTAAAATCGGAGAGTATCGCCAAGAGACCACATGTTTTTTGTTTCTACTGTTGTTAGCAGCAGACAAACTTTAGAAACAAGTCAAGCTTAAAACTAATCCCTTATTGTAGTTCTTGTGTTTGTTTGCATCTCAAACCTTCATATGAATAGACCAATAGTTCCAATTAGCTTATGTTTACTATTAATGAAAATGTTCTGACAGGAAACAAGCATGCTTCTTAAATCTACTTTCTTTTATGAGTTTTAAGAAACGAAATGTTTTCCAAAAAAAACAACTTCAATCAAAAGATTAAATTCTGGGAAATAATAACCATGTCAAGAAGGAAAAATGAATCTAAATACAACCAGCATCTTCTAAGAAATGATAATATTAGATTCTTAGAATATCATTGGAATTTTAACCTGAGAACTTTTCTCCCCATATTCCTACTGCAGGCTATTAGAATATCAAATAAAAATGTTCTTTTATGACATTAATTTGGGAAGTAGAAGAGACACCATGAGATGAAAAAATGAAGTCATCATCATCAATTAGAAGAAATGAAGAGCCATCATCAATTGAAAGAAATGAAGAGTCATCCTCTTCAATTAGAAGGAATGAAGAGTCATCATCAATTTGGAGAAATGAAAAGTCACCATGAATTGGAGAAGTTAAAGAGTCATATATGTATTATTATCATTTATTTATGACATTAAAGTACATGATTAGTGTTCTTGCAAGTTTTGTTTTAAGCCTATAAAAGAATAGTGTATCTCTTTATTTTCATCAAGCAAGCAAGTAAGAAAAAAAATTGAATAAGATTCATTCTCCACTTAAAATTTTAAATTATAATATATTAGTCCATAAACTAGTATACAACAATTGGTATCAGAGCCAATTCAACTTTTTTTCATTTCCTCTTCTCCTCATGGCCTCCACTAACAATCCCATCAATCTACAAGTACCCAAGTTATTGAAAAATAGCTATAAGAGTTGGTCAATTTAGATGAAAGCTCTCTTTGGCTCTCAAGAGTTGTTGGAGCTAATTTTTGATGGGTTGAAGGAGCCCACATTGGAGGTAGAAGCCGCCTACACCGCCAAAGAGAAGAAGGCTATTAAAGAGCAAATAAAGAAGGATAGCAAGGCTCGTTTTCTACTCTATCAAGGGTTGGACGAGTCAACCTTCGAGAGAGTTGCCGAAGCAACGACGAGTAAGGAAGCATGAGAAATCCTTGCTACCATCTACAAAGGAGTCGAGCGGGTGAAGCGAATTCGCCTCTAAACTTTGAGGGGCGATCTTGAAGCTGCTCAAATGAAAGATGAAGAAAAAAATCTCCGATTATTATTCACGATTACTTCTAATTGTGAATAAAATGAGGAGAAATGGAGAGAAGATAGAGGACATCCGAGTGATGGAGAAATTACTACTGCGATCCCTCTCATCAAAATTCGAGCACGTGGTGGCGGCAATTGAGGAGTCCAAAAATTTGGAGGAGATATCAATAGCGGAGCTTTTGGGATCTCTCCAAGTTCATGAGCAACGCATGCAAAAGAAGACTGGTTCCATAGTCTTGGAACAAGCATTAGAGTCAAAACTGACTCTAAATGATCGAGCCTCACATAGTAGAGGTCGTGGTCGTGGCAGAGAAAGGGAACGTGGTCCCTAACAACGAACCACTCAAAATCAAGTGGAGTTCCAAAACTTCAGAGGTAAAGGACGAAGCAATCGGGGAAGAGTTACATGTAGACGTGAAAACAACATGAACATCCAATGCTACAACTGTCAAAAATTTAGACACTATGCCTCAGATTGCTGGTACGGAACTGAAGATCTTATCAATCTCGCCGAAGCAACAAATGATGTGGGTAATAACTCTACTCTTCTTGTTGCTCATGATGATTCGAGTGTTCAGAATAATATTTGGTACCTTGACTCGTGTGCTAGTAACCATATGTGAGTGAAGAAAGAACTATTCATGAAACTCGCAGAAGGAGTTCATGGAAGTGTGAGCTTGGGAGATTCTTCAAAGCTCCCCGTTAAAAGCAGAGGGAAGATCAAAATCTATCAAAAGGATGATAAGCCTGAGTATATTTGCGATGTTATCATATTCCTAACATGAAAAATAATATTCTCAGTATTGGTCAATTACTCGAAAAAGGATATAAGTATATATGGAGAACAACTATCTTTGATCGAAAAATACAAAAGAAGGTCTTATAGCTTGTATTAAGATGACAAGGAACCGCATGTTTTTCTTGCATCTAAACACGAAAGTTGAGAAGTGTTTTCAAGGACTCATGATGAATGAGTCATGGAGGTGGCATCTTCGCTTCGGTCATCTAAACTTCAGCGGCCTGAAGCTACTATTTACAGTCGGCATGGTACGAGGTTTACCAATAATCGATCCACCAAGTCATACTTGTGAAGTTTGCATAATTGGCAAGCAAACACGACTTCCTTTTCCAATGGAAAGTCGTGAAGAGCGGAGGCACCATTGCTACTTGTTCATACTGATATCTGCGGACCATTAGATCCCGTCTCTTTAGGAGGTAATAGATATTTTATTACCTTCATTGATGATTTCAGTAGAAAGTTGTGGATGTATATTCTTAAAGAAAAATCTGCTACCTTTACTACCTTCAAGAATTTTAAAGCTCTTGTTGAAGTGGAGATGCAACGCCCCGATCTGGCGGGTACGGAGACGTTACTGCGATGTATATACGCAGGTCAGAAATACCCTCACGTATATACGCTAAGTATCAGTACATGCAAGAATCAGAGTACGGAAGTACGTGGTGCATTATACATTCTAACAATGAGTACAATTACAAAGTTATCACCAGGGGTGACAAATATTACAAGAATATTACATCACCAATATGGCGCAATTGCGAGAATACAAAAGATGGTACAAGTATGGACAGTACAAAAGGTGGCTCAGAGTCATAGCAGAAGAACTCTAGAGCCAAACAGGGGGGGCCTGGAAGGATGGGGCTCTGGATGGTCTGCTGGAGATCCACGCTATCGCTGTGCCACTCTGATCAGTAACTGAGAGAATCCACACGCTCCAAGCTCCAAAACCTAGACATGAGGATCCAGAGGAGTCAGAACTCCCGGCGAGTGGTTATGCGAAAGCCAGATGGCGAGCATAGGTAAGCACACGTGTATCGATAAATCTGAATCATAAACATGCATTGAAAAATCGTGTCGTGGGCACAAGCATGCAGGGACAAGTAGATATACATCAATTGATATCAAGCAGGGAAGACTCATTGTATGATCAGATAAGAGCAGGAGACAGGTGGAATAGTATACAAATGAAAATGCAGGATATGAACATGTATAGTATAATAATCATAAAACTGAAAATCCGACATAAAACCCGATACAATCAACTATGGCAAAGCATACTACGGATTCATAGCTGGCATCTTTTATTATTATTATTACTCATCTTACCCTGATGTCTAGATATGTGAACTAGCGTCCCAGCGCACATATATCCACATCTGAGTAAAGCAAGGTTGTTATTGGAAACCAACAGGGGTATCAACGAACAATGTTTACAGTGGGTCCCGTACATGCCCGGGACCACGGTCCAGGACGTTCCATTGCTGATGTATGGAACAGGCCGCAAGGCCTACAGGAGGGTCTTATAGAATGCCCTTATCAAGATGGTACCAGGAAGGAGGGAGCCAGCACTCTCCTCGTCGCTTGGAGGCCCACATGTCAGACTGGAAGTTTTAGTTGCACAATATACCTAGTACCACTGTAAACACAAATATATATTGATAGCCGCAAGTTTCTCCCGACCTGATGTAAGTTGTTCCTTTTTATGATTTATTAGATAATTATCAATTTACGGGAATAGCAGGTGCAAGACATGATCAGGAATTCAAGAGTACATGAGTACTGTAGATTCAGGTCACTGTATATGTATAACACAGGATAACAAGTACAAGATTCAAGTCACTGTATGTAATACAGGATAACAAGTATAGTATTCCCATAAATGTGATAGTCACAGATCAAGTATTAATATATCAAGAGGCAAGTGATAAGTCATGTCATAATAAGAAGTAAGTATCAAGTGGTAAGTCGAGTGTCAAGTGATGACACATCAGTTGTCAAGTGATACAGATAAGTGTCAGGTATTAGCATGTCAAGTGTTAACATATCAAGCATGTACTTGGCAAGTGATAAAGTAATAGCTTAGCACAATCAAGCAGAGCTGAGCAAGCTGGAGCGAAGCTAATATACAACACTAAATACTATTACGCTCGGCATGGTTGCCGCTCGCGAGCGTAACTAGACACAAGTGTCGCAGCAAGCGTATGAACGCCATACTGCCGCTTACGGGAAAGCCATGCTCACGGGGTAACTATACTCGAACGGAGTAAGCGGTAAAGTATTGACACTAGGTCCGCTTATCAGGCCTAGCAAAGAGAAAGTTCAGAGGACTTTAAAACTCAAAGGTTGTACCTAGTGGTTAGGGTACCTACAGAAAAAGTGTTAGTTCTAAATACAAATACATAAGACAACTAAGTCGACCCGATGAAGGGGGAAAGTCAAGAGGAAAGCGAGAACACACGCCTAAATCTTTAGAAACACAGTGAAATTCCCGATCTCCGGAATTCAGGTAACCAACGCGTAAACGCGTTAAAGGAAAAGTGATAGAGAGGAGAAAATTAAGAGAGAGAAAGAGAATGTGAGAGAGAGGAAAGAGAAAGTGAGAGCTAGAGAGAGAAGTCCATGGAGGGAGAGAGTGTGTACAGGGAGAGAGTGTGTGTACAGGGGACGCGGGTTTGAGAGTGAGACGCGGGGGTCACAGACGCGGGAGTCGTGTCGCGTAGACGCCACAAACACGGGGTTTGAGACTCCATCTAAGCCATAACATGAGAAGAACGCAGACGCGGACGTGGGTTTCCGCGTCGCATTAACACGAAAAGAACACAAACGCGGGCATGAGCTCCGCGTCGCGTTGACATGAGGAGGACACAGACGCGGGCATGAGCTCCGTGTCGCGTCGACACAGGAACGCTAAGGCCGCGTTATACAAATGTCAAGAACGCAAAGATTCGCCTTAAAGAATTGCCTAGACGCGGGGTGAGCTCCGCGTCTAGCAATTACACAACAGGAAAAATAGAGAGACAGGAAAATAAGAGGGAGATGCAGGAAAAGAAGTGTGGGAGACGCATGGAAAGAAAATAAAAGAAAGAAAGAAAGAAAGTAGGGAAGAAAAGAAAGAAGGAAAGGAAAGAAAGAAGAAGGAGGAGGGGATGATGGCCGACCATGGCCGGCGGTCGCCGGCAAGCGACTGGATGTGGCCGGAACGGCCGGAATCCGGTAGCCCAAGTCCAAGCCCAAGTAATCATGGGGGTGCAAGTATAGTTAAAATGGGGAAAATGGAGTTTTGCAAAAAGGGATTTCGGAGAGCGAAGTAATAGCTCGTTGAAAGAGTACGACGAAGAGAGGAAGATGACATAGTTGGTGGTGGCCAAGGTGGTGTAGGTGGTGGTGAAAATGGTGGTGAAGCTTTGGAGGTTAATGCGTTCATGGTGGAGAAAAAAGGAAGAAGAAGGTGGTGAAGTTGTTGTTGTTGTTGGAATGGAGGAGGAAATGGAGGAGAGAATGGTGGAGGAGTTAGTGGAGATGGTGGTGGAGTTGGAGGGTGGAATGGTGGCCGGCCAAGGAAGCATGGGGCTGTTTTTTTGGGTGCCGCCATTCGTTCTCTGTGGTGGGAAGAAGGTGAAGGAAAAATGAATGAGAGAGAGAAGAAAATGGGGAGTGTATATATAAAAGGAATTTAGGATTATTACAAGATTGTCATCAACCATTAAAGAGTTGCGTCTCTTTCAAATAAAAAGGTTGCGTCTAGGCAAAGTGAACTGGATGCGGAGATGAGAGCCGCGTCCAGGAGGAAACGCGAGATTGCGTTAGTTTGAAAAGACAAGAAAGTATGGTTGATAAGATTCAGAATTGATCTTGCAGGACATAAGCATTAAATACAGAATGGAGATGATCTCTGCATTAAATTGAATCAGTGTTACGTGAGCCTGCGTCTGGCGAGGAGAGAGAAATAGAAAAAGAGAAAAGTAAATATCTGGATAAAATTCCGGTAACTGGGAAAACACCGAAAACACCGAAAAAGTCCAAAAAATAAAGTAGCTTGGAAAGCTTCCCAAAAATTCTCAAAAATAATGAATATTATTTAAAGATTTTTGGTGAAATCAGTTTTCAGAAATTCAATCTCATTTTCATAATAAAAATCCTGAAGTCAACCGTTGACACCGTTCTACACCGGGTCGGCCGGATTTTGATAAAATCTGAAAAATCTCAGAAAATGCCTGAAAGAAAAAATATAATTTTAAGAAATAATATAAAATTGGAATCTAGAAATTTGATTCCAATTGTAAACTAAAATTCGTAGAATCAACCAGTGATACTGGCTGATACCAAATCTAGGAGAATTTTGATAAATTAGAAAATTCTCAGAAAAAGTATTTAGATAAAAAATGTAATTTTAAGAAGTTACAGGAAAGCCGTTTTTTAGAATTTCAACTCTGTTTGTAAATTAAAAATCCGAGAATCGAGCAGCAGTATTGGTCCACCCCGTTTTGAAGATTTTCAATTAATTCAGGAAAATTTGAGAAAATCATAGAAAATCTAAAATATTAGAAAATGATGTTTAAAACTGAAATCGTCAAATCAGAATAGCAGAAAGACACATCGAGCAATACTCGAGGATCGGGCTCCCGTTTCAGACTAAGGCTGACTCTGAGTTCACGAATCCGAATCCATGACAAAGCGTTCATATAAATAACTCATAATACACAATAAATACAGGAAGTAAATTAAAAAATATGATCGAAGAATATGAATACGCAACTAAGTACGTATTCAGGGAGTGGGTGTTACAGGAGAGTGGCCACAAGCTAATAACTCTCCGATCTGATCGAGGTGGTGAGTACACCTCAAATATGTTTCAAGAATATTGCAGGGAGTAAGGCATAAAGACTGCCTACACACCATAGCAAATAGCATCGCAGAAAAAAAGAATCGCATTATTCTTGACATGACAAGAACCATGCTCAAAGAAAAGGGGATGCCGAAGCAGTTTTGGGTGGAAGTTGTGACATGTTCAACTTACTTGCTCAACCGATGCCCGACGAAGCAAGTGAAGGGAAAGATTCGTCAAGAGGCATGGAGCGGTTACACGCCTAATGTCGCACACCTATGAATTTTTGGGTGTGTTACATATGCTCAAGTACCTGAAGTCAAAAGGAAGAAGCTTGACAATCATGGTGAAAAATGTATTTTCATCGGATATAGTAAGGAGTCGAAGGCATACAAGCTCTATAATCCACTAACTAAAAAACTAGTGGTTAGTATAGACGTTGTCTTCAATGAAGTTGAAGCATGGAGTTGGAGCAATGAATAGAATATCAAAGAGCAACCCGTGGTGAATGAACCTAACGAGCCCCTACATGAGGTTTCACCACCATCTCCTCAACATGCTACCCCGTCTCCTGCAAGACGTTCTCCATCTTCTGGGAAGGTAGTAATAATGAATCCTTCGTGTAATGAGGTCCCATCAAAATGAGAAGCCTCAAGGAGATTTATGAGCAGATAGAAGAAGATGGAGAGACTAATCTCTTTGTTTATATGCCGATCATGAGCCTCTCACTTTCAAAGAGGCTAAGGAAGAATATTGTCGGCGATCAGCAATGAAGGAGGAGATGCAGGCCATCCAGAAGAATGACACATGGAGTTGACAACACTTCACAAAATCACAAGGCAATAGGTGTCAAATGGGTGTACAAGATCAAATGCATAGCAGATGGTGAAGTTGATCGGTATAAGGCGAGGCTTGTAGCAAAGGCTATAAACAAAAATACAGCATCGACTATGAAGAAGTCTTTGCACCAGTTGCTCGTTGGATACAGTGAGACTATTAATTTCACTTGCAGCTTATCACAGGTGAAAGATATATCATCTAGATGTCAAGTCAGCATTCTCAATGGTATTCTTGAAGAAGAGGTGTATGTACAACAACAGAAGGTTTTCTGATAAAAGGGCAAGAAGACAAAGTATATCGCTTAAAGAAAATCTTATATGGCTTAAAGCAGGCACCACGGGCATGGAATGCCCGAATTGATGGTTATCTTCATCAAAACGGCTTCACCAATGTCTTTATGAGCATGCCATCTACCTGAAGAGGAACCATCAATGCGAATTTCTAATAATTTGTCTTTATGTTGATGACTTGTTATACACAGGAAGTAGCGCCTCGATGCTTATTGAATTCAAGGAGGCGATGTAACAACCAAAATTTTATTTTATCTAATTTCTCCTCATCTTAATTATTAAGATTTTTGTTTAAGGCATTATCTAGAAGTAGTCACCCTCCCATATTTCAATATTACAACTTGAGCTTAATTAGTTAACCCACTCCCCTTTCTAAAAGTTTTTATTAACTATTTGATTGTGGTGACTAAAAATGTATGGCATGAAGGCTTATGTGCATGTATTTTGGGCAAATTTATGACTTAAGCAATGGTAAAAGATAATTTCAAACTAATCCTTCACATCCCCTTAATCAACTAAGCTTACCCTAATATCTTTTTAGTGGTAGGTATGCATGCAAGGGGGAAGATAAAGGGCTAAGATCTCTTTGAGATTGGGGTTTTCATGTGGCATCTTGAGAGGGGGTCTTGGCCAAGTGGCAACATGAGAGAACCCCCACCTAGTTACTTGCAATCCCAAGGTTGACTACCAAGCTTGCCTCTTCCTCTCCTCTCCCAAATTCTGCAATTTTTCCTCTCATTTGTGAAGAACTTGAAACCCTAAATCCTCCATTTCATCTCCTCTCTAGTATTTGAAGGAAAGAAACTAGGATATACCCTCTCTAGCCCTAAATCCTAGCCTCTCTCAGCTCTGAATCAAGATTTCACGAGAAGGGGGGAAGAAAAACGTGCGCGTAGCAAGCAGAGCAGCAGCAGCACGCGGGGCGCTGCTACTTTGCCGCAAATCTGCGGCAAAGGGAGGGTTTTTGCGGCATTTCAGTGGAGGGAAGGCCCGATCTTCGGGGAGAAGTTTCCTGGTGAACTGGGGGAGAGATTTTACACGGCCAAACAGAATTCTCCTGAAGTCTAATTCTCTGTTTCAGAGTTATAAAGCATAGTGAGTAAACCTAACTATTAGGGTTATGTTTTTCTATCAAGATTTAAAAATCAGAATTTAATGTTGTGTAGGTAACTCCTAAGTGTGCTAATTTTTGATATATTGCTGTTTTATTTGTGGTTATCCTCAACTAAATGAAGTCTATGAGTATCACCTAGTTGTGGTGTTTCTATGTTTGGTTTGATGAGATACATGGGTAATGTACATGCTCTAGCTTAATAATCATGCTTAAATGAAGGGTTTAGCATCTAATTCGCTGTTTGGTGATTAACTTTAGGTTAATTGAAATGCAAAGGGTATTATATGCTTGTTATGTCTCTACATTACATCGATATGATATGCGTGTGTAGAACTCATGTTTTAGTTATATTATGTATGCCTATTGAGCCAATTTATCAGTTATTTTGCTATCTTTCTTGATCAATATCATGATAGTCGACTCGATATAGATATGGTATAAACTTGGCTCTTTATAAAATAGAAACAATGTGATGCATATGCGAAGCATACGATTCATATTAAAATCACCCCATAGATGCCGATTAATTGACTTGAAGTTTACTTTATGTTCACAAAAGTACATGGGGAATAATCCCTCCTTATGTCATAACATTATGTTGTGTACTAGTGAGTACATGTGGATGATGCATAGGTTCATGCGGGGTTGGAAGTGGCGCACTATGGCGTTACCATGATTTTGGGAAACCCAAGTGCATTTTTCTTTATTGTTGCACATTTTTTCGGGCATGACGTGTAAATAGTTCTACATTGTTTATTATGAATATGATAACTTAAACCTTGCATGATGCATTTGTATTAAAGGAGGAAGGGGCCGTGCGGGAGCCGGTAGGAGGGGAAGACGGGGATTTGACATATACTTATGAATATATATATATATATATATATATATAAGGAGGAAGGGGCCGTGCGGGAGCCGGTAGGAGGGGGAAAGACGGGGAAACATATATGTTTTATATGAATTATATATAAGGAGGAAGGGGCCGTGCGGGAGCCGGTAGGAGGTGGAAGACGGGGAAATTTCATTTAGATTGAAGATATCTAAAAGTGAACTGTCAAGTTGCATTCATGATTGATAATGCTTGTGTTAAACTAAAATGTCACTTTATGTGTATAACGAGCCGAGTTGATGTGAGTGGACTCATCCACGAGAATTTCATACATATTCATACAATTATATCTTTTGTGTCATGATATAGTTAAATGCAACTTTTGATAGTGGAGTCATGTAGACCACATATGTATGGAACTTGGAACAAGTAAGGTAGCTTGAACCAGTTGTTGCGTTATGGGACTCATCGAAATTTACCTCTTCTAAACTGTTTATCTTATGAGATTATTATATCAATACCCTATGACATGATTTACTCATTGAGCTGTCGAGCTCATTTTATTTTCTTTATATCTTTTCAGGTTTGGATAAGGGTAAGGGACCTCTCTAACTGGAAAAGTTAAGTTATGGATTGCATGACTTATTGTGGTATCATTTTGACTTGGCCTTGTTGTATTAAATGTGTATGTAAGGACTCTACTTTAGTCCTCTTTCTTTTGTGGATCATGTTGGGATGTACTCGATGTATATTTTACCTTTGTAATATTGAGACTAGGGACTCTTATTTGATGTAATGTTTGGATCGTGAACTTCTTGGATATGTTATGTCCATGATTTCGAAAGATGGTTATTTGTGGGAATGAATATATTGGAAAGTTAACTCTTGTGATGTATTCAATTGAAAATATATGCTTGCGATGGAGGATGCAAGTTATGATATATGTATATAGTTAAGGTTTGGTATAATATGGCATGATAAGTAGGCCGTGTGGGCCGAAATCTTTGATGGAATTAAGTAGGCCTTAGAGCCGAAATTGTTGATTATTGTAAGTGGGAACCAATGGAATATTAAGGATGATACTGCCAAAATTTTCTTATATTAAGAATATTGGAGATAATTAGTGTTTTAGGCCTAATCTTGTCATTAGAAACTGGGACCGTTACAGGCGATGTTCAATGAATTTGAGATGACGGACAATGAATTGATGTCTTATTTTCTTAGTATCGAAGTGAAGTAACAACAAGATGGGATATTTATATCTCAAAAGAAGTACATGAAGGAGATCTTCTAGAAATTCAAGATGAGTAACTGCAACCCAGTGAACACCCCAATAGCCACAGGAATGAAGCTATCAGAGAAGAAAATGGAGATTTTGTAAACTCAACTCTTTTCAAAAGTCTAGTTGGTAGCCTGAGATACTTGACGATCACAAGGCTCGATATTGTTTATAGAGTCGGACTTGTGAGCTAATATATGGAGATACCGAAGGAGTCTCATTAGCTAGGTGCAAAAGGATTCTAAGGTACATCAAGGCACACTCAACCTTGATTTATTTTATACTTATGGTGAAACTGCAGAGTTAGTAGGCTATTCAGATAGCGACTAGGGAGTGACCAAGATGAGAAGAAAAGCACTACTGCCTATGTCTTCTATCTTGGGTCAACTACATTTTCATGGACCTCAAAGAAGTAAGGAGTTGTGGCCTTATCTTCATATAAAGCAGAGTATGTGGCAGCTTCATCTACTGTATGTGAAGCTATTTGGTTGCGGAACATTTTGAAGGAGTTGGATCATCCACAAGAAGCGACTATAATATTTGTGGACGACAAATCAGCCATCCAACTTGCAAAGAACCCACTATATCATGAAAGGAGCAAACATATAAATATACGATTTCATTTTCTCAGAGGCCATGTAAAGCAGAAAACCATGGAGCTGGAGTATTGTCATACCATGGAGCAAGTAGCAAATATTTTCACCAAGTCATTGCCTATTGAACCTTTCAGAAGGTTAAAAGAAATACTCGCTATGAAAATATTTTGATTTGAGGGGGCGTGTTGGAATCTCAAATAAAAATGTTCTTTTATGACATTAATTTGGGAAGTAGAAGAGACACCATGAGGTGAAGAAATGAAGAGTCATCATCATTAATTAGGAGAAATGAAAACTCATCATCAATTGAAAGAAATGAAAAGTCATCATCTTCAATTAGAAGGAATGAAGAGTCATCATGAATTCGGAAAATGAAAAGTCACCATGAATTAGAGAAGTTAAAGAGTCATATATGCATTATTATCATTTGTTTATGACATTAAAGTAGATGGTAAGTAATTTTGCAAGTTTTTTTTTAAAAGCCTATAAAAGAATAGTGTATCTCTTTGTTTTCATCAGCAAGTAAGCAAGAAAGAAAAGATGAATAAGATCCATTCTCCACTTAAAATTTTAGATTATAGTATATTAGTCCGTAGACTAGCATACAACACAGGCAGTAGTGCGCAGAACAAAATAAACTAGAAAAGGTTGAGGACAATATTCCTCCCATAGCCAAGAACTCTCGGATCCATCCTAGCTCCCATGCAAACATGCTCAATGCTCTGCATTCCTACAACAGACAACATACTCTTTTGTATGCTCTACAGGAAGTTTTATCTATATCATATTTTTGTTTCTACTTCAGTAGACCATTACTGTTGAACTCAGGATATAGCTAGGTGGGTGCTAGCACGGGCGTGTGCCTCCCTAGATTTACAGAAAAAATATTAATAGTATTAACACAAAGGCAGAATAAGTAAGTTGTGCACAACATCTGCATGCACTTCACAGCTATATGCACTTCGCAGCTATTATGGTAAAACAAAATTTAGTTTAGAAACACCTCTTTCTAATGTTAGGGTCTGTTTGGTTGTCGTAACTGACCGTAATTCGTAGTTATAATTGGCAAAGTCTTTTACAATTGTAAATGAGTTACATGTATGTAAATTTTACGGTGTTGATTGGTAATATAAAATTGTAAAGTGGGAAAGTGTATTGTACTTTACGGTGTTTGGTTGTCGCAATGTATAAGTCGTAAGTGAAAAAGTTGACCACAAAATTAACTATTTGGTGATTTTAAAAGTTTTAATACTGCAAATAAATATTAAAAAAATTTAATATTAATATAAAAAATATTACAAATTTGTATGACCACAATTAACTGTAACTGGGCTGTAAGTGAGTGGTAACTGGGTTGCAAGTGAGTGTTAGTTGAGTTACGTAAGTCTTTTACGAATTACGGTCCAAACAAACGCCGTAGTTGTAACTGGGTAGTAAGTCATTTACGAATTACGGAGTTTTACGCGAAACAAACGGCCCCTCACTTGCAACCCAGTTACCACTCACTTACAGCCCAGTTACAGTTAATTTTGTGTCCATACAAATTTGTAATATTTTTATATTAATATTAAAATTTTTTAAATATTTAACTTTTTTAATATTTATTTACAGTATTAAAACTTTTAAAATTGTAAAATAGTTAATTTTGTGGTCAACTTTTTCACTTACGACTTATACATTATGACAATCAAACACCGTAAAGTACAATACACTTTCTCACTTTACAATTTTATATTACCAACCAAACACCGTAAATTTACATACATGTAACTCATTTATAATTATAAAAGACTTTACCAATTACA
>JAVJIF010020936.1:0-56818 GCA_038442645.1 Agave tequilana
CTCTCAGCACACTATTATTGCTCATGGCCGTGCAAACCCAATACGCTTTCGTTCCAGATTTCCAAACCATCAGGTGATGGTTCAAATGAGATCGTTTCTCTTTTTTTTTTGTCAATTCTCTGTCTGTGCTTTCTGCGTGTGCCTAATTTTTTCTGACTATGTTTTCAGAGATCAGCAAATCAACAGCCTTGTCGGACAACAGCAGCAACAACAACATACCGTCAATGGAGCGATGCTCAGCGATCCGAAGAGCGGTCTAACTTGCAACAATGCTGGATCAAGAAAGAGAAACAGAGATACAGCGGCAACACACAGTGCTGCTGCTGCGAATCAACAATTCCAATTTCCCAATCCATCAAAAATTCCAAAGACAACTACAGCAATAGCCATCTCCAACAACAATCAAGAGACCCTTTACCAGCAAAATCGACTGCTCGGATCCGCCGGCACATCCATAAGCGGAAGGCTCGTATCGCAGCACTTCACTGAAATCGACACCCTCATCCACCTTCATGTACGTATACGCTGCCTTTGCTCTCTCACATGTTCCAATTTAATTATATTTCTGTTTCTCTTTTTAACATACATTTTTCATAAATTTCAGGATGCGAAGCTCAGATCGGGACTGGGCGAAATCCAAAAGAGGCACCACGCACAGTTGTTCCAAATCTTGGAAGCCCAAGCGGCCAAGAAAATTACCGAAAAGGACGCGGAGATCGAGGGCCTGAAGAGGAGGCAGGCGGAGCTGGAGGCGGGACTGAAACAGGCGGCGGCGGAGAATCAGATCTGGTTCACCGCCGCCAGGAACAGCGAGGCCCTCGTCACGGGGCTCAGGGCCAGCCTGGATCAGGCGCTCCGCGGCGGCGACGGAGGCTGCCACGTGGCGGCCGGCCAGGCGGAGGATGCCGAGTCCTGCTGCGGCGGAGGGGACAGCGATGATCGGAAGCAGCTGTGCTGCAGGGCGTGTCGGGAGAGGGACGTTTCGGTGCTGCTGCTACCGTGCCGGCATTTGTCTTTGTGTCCGGAGTGCGAGCCAACGGTTGACGCGTGTCCGATATGTTACGAGAAGAAAAATGTCGGCCTTCAGGTGTTTATGGAGTGATTATTAATGGTCTGGGCGCGGGGACGGACGGGGGTTGCGGTCTGGTGGTCCTGCGGGTAATTGTAAAGTTAAAATTTTCTTTATTTGTTTTTTTCCTTCTTTTGGTAGTTTCTTTGGTTGCCTCTGGGGAGTGAATTTTCCAAAAAAATATCGTGTTAATTCTGAAATTTTTACCTTTTTTTTTACATTTTTAATTTTTGGGGTTTCGGTAAATGTTAATGTAATTGACTCGGGTAGAAGAAAATAGAATTTTGTAAATGGTAATTATGAAGGAGTGTGTTCACTGTCCGTTAATTCTGAAACCAAAATAGCCTGGAAATGTACTGGCTAAGCATTGCAGCCTTTACTGCAAGATGACGTTACTCCATCCAAAATTTAAAGCTAATAATGCAGCTTTTTAAAAAGGAAAAAAAAAACAAAGAAGGATGTTAAATTATAGGTTTTTCTAGATATATATCTTTTAAATCTTCTCTATTTTAAAATTACTTCAAATGTTTCATATTTCTAAAATTACACCAAAATATTTTAATTTGGTAAAAAAATGCCCCGAAATCGCTTGATTGGGGGGATCGGGGGCGTGGAGCCACATGAGGCTGCCAGCGGGCTCGATCTCTGCATCGAGAGCCTCGACGTCGGCGATCTCGAGATCGTCGCTCAATTGACGAGAAAGAGCATATCGCGGAGGCTGCTGAGGGTAGCAAAGAAGAAATTCTAGCCGCTGCTGGTGTGGCTGTCGGAGTCGAGCGGGCAACGGAGCTACTTCATGAAGGGGAGAGAGAGAGAGAGAAATGGGTAAATTTGAAATTTCACAAAATTTTAACGGATTTGTTGATAATATTTTTTTGATTCTTTTTAACTAACAATAAGAGTAATTTTAAAAATAAAAAAAAATGTAAGTACTCGTAGAAATATGAGAATTTGGGAATAATTTAAGAAATAGGAAAGATTTGTGAGACGTATACAGGAATAACCCTAAATTATAATGGCAGTTTAGCAACATTTGTAAAAAGAGTAAATTTTCAATAAACATTTCTGAATTTTTAGGGATTATTCTCTCACATACGTTGGAAACTAGATCAATGTTTATCTTGACAGTTTCTGTTGGCTTATAGAGTTATAGGTTTCTGAATGGTCCCGGACTCTGCGGACTAATGCAGTTTTAAAATGGAAGTGGATGAACCATCATAAATGTAAATCAAATGCCAGCAAACCGTGTTTGGTGGTGGTGGCCTGATAACATTTTCCTTGTGTTGTGAGTAAGCTGTGCTAATTCTTTAAATCATGCAATCAGTTATCTTGAAATTCAAATTAAATTAACTTTTTAGCATGCTCTTACAAAATTAAAATAGAATATAAACAAATTAGATCTGGTCTATGGAATGCAGTCGCGTAGTCGCTGTCCTAAAGGATCAAAAGCCCGTCTCCTTACCCAGGCGTTGATTTGGCTTTCTCCAGTAACAGTAAAGGAATCCCTAGAATCATCAGCATTCGGTCTAAAACAGTAGGCAGAGCCCTTACTCAGACAGAGAATTGTTTGCTTAGAAACTAAATAAAAACTGAAAGAAATATTACAGTGGGAGAAAAAAAGAAATGTAGTTGTTTATCTCATATTTCTGTGTGTTACTCTATCTGAGAATAAACAGGGAGAAGCTCTATTTATAGGTACAGAGCTCTGCCCGTTACTAACAGCCCTCACACAAATCAAGCGCACGTTCAGGTTAGTTGCAATTAATGTGCAACAACTCCACATGTTCGCAGATCCGCTTTTACCGGGTCAAGAAACGTTACAGGTCAAAACTGTAATTCACCTAGAGGGGGGGGGGGGGGGGTGAATAGGTGATGGCTAATCTAATGGTCACTAAAAGCGGAATTAAAAACTTATATGATGCAAACTAAACTTCTTAAACTAAACACCACGTATAACACAAGAGTGTAGCCGAATTCCCCGTGAAGGGCTCTGGACTAACTCCTCAAGATTCCTCTAAATAAGAGTTAAGGTGCCGTGTTGGCTCTCTTGGTTCAATACAAGTGCTAGCAAACAAACCCCAAGCATATAACAATTAAGCACACAATGTATATCAAGCATATAAAGATTAAAGCAATAAACGCATACAAGATATAAACAAATAAGGGAGAGAGAGAAAGAGCAATCGCAAACACAAGGGATTTGTTTCGAGGTTCGAGCACCCTTGCTCTACGTCCCCGCCTTCACACTAGAAGGATTTCCACTAGAATCGATCCCACCGGATCACTCCTCGGTGCCGCAACACCTACAAGCTCTCAGACTCCCTAGTCCGTACACACCGCAAGCCCCACAAGCTCGTCGAGGCTGCACCTCAAACAATGAGTTCACACACGAACTCGAAACACCGCGAACACACTCATCCGCCTCCTCAAAGAACAAAGATGAACTTTGGTGATCACAACACTTTGATCACCTAAAATCCTCTCACAACAAATTCCTATAGGTAGATATAGCAATGGATGGCTCAAGTGTTGTGTGAGAAAACAAGGATTGAAATGGTGGAGGAAAACTCAAGAAATTCTCTTTTAAACACTCTTGATAAAACTCCCCTTTTGATTGAAAATATTTGCTCTAAAATTTGTGGAGAAAAACCTCTTAATAGAGTAGGAAAAAGTGGCCCAAAAACTCTCCAAGAATCTTGTAGAAAACAGCCCCAAATGCCCCAATTTATAGAGTTAGAAAAAACTAGCCGTTGGGGGTCTGACAGAGCTGTCGGTCGACCAGCCGGTCGACCGCCAACGGTCATTTTTCCGGCCGTTGGGGCAGCGGTCGACCGAGCCTCTGGAACAGAGAGCAGACTCTCTACGGTCGACCGGCCCGGTCGACCGGGGCATTTCCAGAGAGCAGACCTCTCCGGTCGGTCGACCGGCCCTCCAGCCAGATACTGGCGTGCACGTCTGTGCACGTCGGTCCACCGCCCGGTCGACCGGCTGAAGCCAGATCAGAAATTTTCAGGGATTAAAAATGTTGGCTTTTTACTTGAATAAAATCCCATAAATTCACGAAAAATCTAAAAAAATAGTTTTACCAATATACTTTGATAAACAAACATGCTTGCACAAAATCAAGGCATGTTAAAAAAGATTTGGACTATTTTTGTAAGTTGGAAAAATTGGCTCAAATGAAAAACTATATTTTTCAAAACTTGATTTTTTCAAAACTTCATCAAATACAAAAACATGATATTCTAAATACTTTTAAAGCATAGTGTGTATGGATATGATCCACTACACAATCAAGATGAAATATCTATGTTTTTGACATTAAGCTCTAAATTTGATTTTTGTTAAATACATGAAACTTTAAATATCAAAAACCAAACCGGTATTTTTTCAAAATGAAATTCTTTCTAAAAAGAAAGTTCTTTTATGAAAACTCATCTAAATCAAGAGTGTGTGTGTATATAGTTACTTGAGCAATCCACCAACTATTCTATCCTTTACATTTTATCTAAAAACAAAATCTTATAAAAACAAAGCTAGACACAAGTCTTGATCTTGAAGTCTTCACTTGAAGTCTTCACATCTTCTTGACTTGGCCCAAACACGATCCACCGAGCAAGACTCCTCTTGAGTACTTGATGTGATTTTGATGCATAGGCTCGTGAATCAAACGGTGCTAGCTCCAAAACTTGACTTTAAATCTTTTGTTGAAGCTCCACACCTACTAAGAGCTTGATCATGAATCTGTCACTAATTAAACACAAGATCATTAGTAGTATAACTACATGAGTTGATCATCATCAAAACTAGAGTGATGGGCCTTCGGGCCAACAATCTCCCCCTTTTTGATGATGACAGAACTCATGAAGTTATATATGCATGGATTAAAGTAAAGCTTCAAAGAAGCTCCCCCTTAACTCATGCATAAACAATAAACAATAATATATAGCGATGAAGCACATAAACATGTATGCAAATGTATGGAGAGAAACATGCTAACAAGTATAAAACAAAACAAATTCTTTTCTCCTATTTGCAAAACAAAACATATATGCATAAACATAAATACTTCTCCTACTTTAATAATAAAGTAAGGAAAACATGCATATACATCTCAAATACTTCTCCCCATTTTTGTCAATCATCAACAAAGGGGTTAAAACAAAATTTTTCTCCCCCCTTTTGTCATAAACAAAGAGATCAATAAGGGGTGAAAACAAATCAATCAACAAAAGTTATATGCGATATACATTCATGAAGAGGAAGACGCTAAGTTAGCTTCCCTACATATATGCATTACATGAAAGAGGGATGACAAGCCCTAATTCACATAACACATAATCTGTAATGCATAAGAGGAGATGTGAAGCTCCCCCTACACACGTGTGTATCACATAAAGAAGAGTTGTCAAGCTCCTCAATATAAGATACACTCAACATGAATCTATATGTAGAAGAGATGTTAAGCTCTCATTGCATATAAGAAATACAAATAAAAAATGTTTTGATTTTCTTATTCAAACAAAATTTTGAATTTTTCTCAATAAAACAAATTTTGAGATATCTCAGTAAACCAAATTTTAAGATATCTTATAAACAAAAATTTTTAAAGATATCAGAGCTCTTGTAAAACAATCAATTTTTAAGATACCAAATGTAAATAACCATTATTGATAAAACATATTGATACCAATTGAAATTTAACAAATATGAAATTGAGACATATTGATACCAAATGTAAACATAATGATAAAATTTTTTTTTATTTTTCCTCATAAACTTTGTGCTTAAAAAATGTGAATCAATTGAAAATCAAGCACATGAAAATATATATATATATATATATATATATATATATATATATATATATTATATATATATATTATATATATTATATATATATATATATATATATGAAAAGAGAATACCAATAGCAATTGATACTATAGAATTATGAAGCATACATATATAGGAAACAAAATATGAGTATATACAAAAATATCAATTGAGATACCAATTGAAAATAACAATGTAAATCATGTTGGAACATATTTCGATGACGACATTTATGAAGCATTTCATTTGGAGCTCTATCACACGACTATATCAAGAGCTCACATGATCAAGACTTCCCAAAGAGAGTTGATATGATGTGTTTTGTAATTGTAAAATAGCATGTCAAAAGCCTTGATGCACACACACATATCAGAGTCAATTAGTCGACTAATACCTATTTCAAGTCGACTAACACATAGTGTAGTCGACTTGACCAAATCCTAGTCGACTAATCCTGTGTCTCATTTACACCCAACTCTCTGTTTGTCAATTAGTATGCTTGACAGTATGTGTAATCGACTAATAGACCTTGTACTCGACTAACCCTATTCCCCTAGTCGACTAATCCCTGACCTAGTCGACTTATAAAGAAGTTGCAGTCGACTTAGTTCAGTTATCCAGAAACCTGTCACTTGAATTTATCTTGACCTAGTCGACTTATACCCAAACGTAGTCGACTAATCTTTGGAAATTGCCTAGACTAGTCGACTAACTCAAAAGGAAAGTCGACTATAGGCAGTTTCTGACTGTTGGACAGTTTCTGTTATCTGGTCTTTTGTGCAACGTTTTCCAACATTTCAAACATTTGAATTGCACCTGTAACTACCCTAACTTACCCTAGTGTGCAACTATATAAAAGGTGGTTAATCTAAAGGCCATATACCAATCCTAATCTTCAGTTTTCTAAATCAAAAATTCTGTCAATCCTGAAAACTGCTCCCTCTTCAGTTCTTCACCAAATTCTGATTCTCTAGTGAAGTTCTCTGAAGTTTTCTCCTATACTAGACCTTGTCCACGTTCATACACTGTACCAAGGCTTATAGGAAATGTTGTAATCCTCAAAGATATCATTGTACAAGAGGGTCTTCTTGGTGTAGAAGCAAGTTGTACAAGGTGGTGATTGTTCTCTTGGATGTAGAGAAGGTGTACACATTTGGCAAAGGGGATTTGTCAAGTGGTGTGTATGGTTCTGATTTTGGTGTACAAAATCAAGGATAAAGGAAAATCTCAAGCGGGTGGCTTGGGGACTGGATGTAGGTCACGAGGACCGAACGAGGATAAATCTCTCGTATTTGCATTTGTCTAAACTTTTCTGAGATTTGATTTCCTTTACTGCAAGTTTATTTATTTGTTTAACTTAATTCTTCTTGTTTAGTATTTGTGTTGACTTCGTATTTTAGATCCATAAGTGCCGACAGAGAAAGTTTCGCGATTGGCATCATCTCGGGACCAACATTTGATATTAGAGCCCTGCATACCCTGAACCGGCATACAAGCCTGACATACCTAGTCAACAACAACAAGCAAGGATGGCAACGGAGTTTCCTTCGTCACAATTCAAAGAAGGACATTCTACACAACGTCTACCACTATTTGACGGATCCAACTACAACTATTGGAAGTGTAGAATGAAGATCTACTTGCAATCGATCAACTACGAACTTTGAAACATCGTAGAAGCACCGTACACCAAACCGCCTACCCACTATAACGCTTGGAGTGATGATCAAAAGAGAAATGCGAACCTTGAAGCCAAAGCGATGAATGCTCTATTCTGTGCCTTAACCAAAGAAGAGTTCCACCGTGTGTCAACAGCCACTTCTGCAAATCAAATATGGCATACCCTTCAGGTAACACACGAAGGCACAAATAAAGTTAAAGAATCTAAGATATCTATTCTTGTCTACAGGTTTGAATTATTCAAAATGGAGGAGAATGAAACCATATCAGAAATGGTTACAAGATTCACCGACATTACCAATTCCTTAGCATCCCTTGGAAAGGAATACACACAAGTCGAAAAAGTTCGCAAGATCCTTCGTGCACTCACACCAGAATGGGAAAGAAGACAACAGCTATTGAAGAAGCCAATGATCTCTCAACTTTGTCGTTAGAAAACCTAATCGGTAATCTAATGGCATATGAAGTGCAATTGGAAGAAAGAAAGAAGGCAGAACGACAACACCACTCAAAGAAGAAAGAAATTGCCTTCCATGCATCCTCCGACACTGACGATTCCGATGACAATGAAGAGGAGATGACAATGCTTTCAAAGAAATTCAGGAGATTTCTAAAGTAAGGTAAATTTAAATGCTTAATTGTAACAAAACAGGTTATTTGAAGAAGAATTGCCCTTTGCTAAAAAATAAAGGTAAATACAAGAGCAAAAAGTTCAGAAAGATAAAAGACTACGAAGCCTCATGGGAAAACAATGATTCTCTTCCTCTGACGAAGAAGAAACTACTGAACGTGTCAACCTATGTTAAATGGCGATAGAAGATGATGTGGTATCGTTTACTGAACTTTCTGATGCATTTCATGAATTATTTAATGATCTGAAAAATGAAAAACTAAAAAATAAAGTTTTATCAAAAGAAAATGAAAAACTTTTAATGAAAATTCATGTTATGCTTTACAAGTTTCTTCTATAAACTCTCAAAAAGATGAGTTTAAAAAAGTAATATCATCTTTGAAAAATAATAATGAGAAGTTTATAAAAGAAAATGTTTTTCTTAAAAAGGAAACTATGTCTTTGAATGAAAGGATTTCTATATTGGATAAAGACATGTTGGTTTTCAAAAAGAAATATGAAGATATTTTGAAAAATGTGACTAAGTTCAATCAAGGAAAAGAATGAATGATTTGTTATCTTTTCAAAACTTGTCACATAATAATTATGGTATTGGATATATTGAAAAATCTTCATGTGGTAGTAATCCATATAATTCTTTTGTAAAAAGAAAGTCTAAGAAAAAAAAGTTTATATAGATTCCTAAAAATTTAAGCCTAACTGATAAAAATACCTATATTACATCATACATTCATGATATATATAACTCATGCAATTATGTGTATACTAACAGGTGGAAACCAAATTCTAAATGGATTTGGACTCCTAAAGGTTAATATGTTCTTTTATAATTGGTACCATCTAACGTTTATCTTGCAGGTACCATATAAGAATGTTGATAAGAACACACACACACACACATATATATAATAATATATTTGTTGCAGGGGGAGAACACAGTCTTTCTATATTTGTTATAACCCAATTTCTGTAGGGGGAGAAAAATATAACTTATTTTCTGCAGGGGGAGCATTTGTGCACACAAAGTGTCAACATCAAAAAGGGGGAGAATGTTGGAACATATTTCGATGACGACATTTGTGAAGCATTTCATTTGGAGCTCTATCACACGACTATATCAAGAGCTCATCATGATCAAGACTTCCCAAAGAGAGTTGATATGATGTGTTTTGTAATTGTAAAATAGCATGTCAAAAGCCTTGATGCACACACACACATCAGAGTCAATTAGTCGACTAATACCTGTTTCAAGTCGACTAACACATAGTATAGTCGACTTGACCAAATCCTAGTCGACTAATCCTGTGTCTCAATTTACACCCAACTCTCTGTTTGTCAATTAGTCGACTTGACAGTATGTGTAATCGACTAATAGACCTTGTAGTCGACTAACCATATTCCCCTAGTCGACTAATCCCTGACCTAGTCGACTTATAAAGAAGTTGCAGTCGACTTGGTTCAGTTATCTAGGAACCTGTCACTTGAACTTATCTTGGCCTAGTCGACTTATACCCAAACCTAGTCGACTAATCTTTGAAAATTTGCCTGGACTAGTCGACTAACTCAAAAGTTAAGTCGACTATAGGCAGTTTCTGACTGTTGGACAGTTTCTGTTATCTGATCTTTTGTGCAACGTTTTCCAACATTTCAAACATTTGAATTGCACCTGTAACTACCCTAACTTACCCTAGTGTGCAACTATATAAAGGGTGGTTAATCTAAAGGCCATATACCAATCCTGATCTTCAGTTTTCTAAATCAAAAATTCTGCCAATCCTGAAAACTGCTCCCACTTCAGTTCTTCACCAAATTCTGATTCTCTAGTGAAGTTCTCTAAAGTTTTCTCCTATACTAGACCTTGTCCACGTTCATACACTGTACCAAGGCTTATAGGAAGTGTTGTAATCCTCAAAGATATCATTGTACAAGAGGGTCTTCTTGGTGTAGAAGCAAGTTGTATAAGGTGCCGATTGTTCTCTTGGATGTAGAGGTGTACACATTTGGCAAAGGGGATTTGTCAAGTGGTGTGCATGGTTGTGATTTTGGGTGTACAAAATCAAGGATAAAGGAAAATCTCAAGCGGGTGGCTTGGGGACTGGATGTAGATCACGAGGACCGAACCAGGATAAATCTCTCGTGTTTGCATTTGTCTAAACTTTTCTGAGATTTGATTTCCTTTACTGCAAGTTTATTTATTTGTTTAACTTAATTCTTCTGTTTAGAATTTGTGTTGACTTCGTATTTTAGATCCATAAGTGCCGACAGAGAAAGTTTCGTAATTGGCATCATCTCGGGACCAACAAATCATGTATATAACTCATAACCTACCGCCCTTCATATGCTCACGATAAAAGATTTTCAATGAAGCTTACAAGGCATAATCACCCATCCATCCACTCATAAATGGGTAGGGTTTTCAAAAATAGATTTGAAAATATTTTTATTGAAAATCACTACCAAATGAAGAACAATAACTAGTTAGATTAATTTTTGAAAAACTAGTTAAAAATCCTTCAAAACATGAAAGCAAATCATATGTTTTTCATAAATCATACCAAATACACAAGAGTTGACACTCAAAATCGATAAAGCTCAAAAAAATCAGGAAACAAAGTCATGAATAAACAAATAAAGTGTGAGTGTACAAGAATCATGTGTTTAGCATTTTCCATGAAAATAATCAATGAAGCTCAAAACACAAATATCATTTTATCAAACAAATCATGAAAATTCAATTTCATTTTTAAAACAAACTTCTAGGTATATGTATGATTTATCCAATCCTAACAATATACATACATATCCCAAACATAAAAGAGTCTATTAAAGGTATTTACATGAAGGCAAGAGACTCAAGGATATACATGTATATTTATTAGATTTGAATACAAAATACATATACATGGAGTAAAAACATGAAAATAGGCAAAATATGTATAAATGAGAGAATCATCAAAACTAGCCTATACATGTGCATAAGGTGAGTACAAATGATCATGAAGTGCAAATATATATAAATCAATTTGTTGTTCACTATCTGTACATGTATAAATTAAGTTTTGATAAAAACTACATTTAAACTAGTATTTACCACATGAAGCACAAAACAAGAACATGCTAAAGACATCATATATGAATAAGCATGTAAACTAAACTAAGAGTTTTTAGAGATAGTTACCAACACATGAACTATACTCCAAAGTTCCAAAACATGGTGGTAGTTCCACCAAAACTCCTTGATAGCGGTGTATCAAAGATATGTCCATCTAGTCCACATGCAACCACCACCAAGGCACCAAATCTCTCACGTCTTGTGAGACCCCTCACCTACATCAAATACACAAGGTGGGGACTTTGGTACCCATTTTCTTATGGGTCATTGGGGGTTAGCTTTGTAAGAAACCCAAACATTTTTATTAGCAAAATTTACATGATGTATCTTATCAAAACAAAACTTTACTAAATGGCCTTTGCGGCCACAATGTGTACACTTGTACACCTTACGATGCATATGTGTGTGATTGTGATCGTGACGTGCAACATAAGCATATGCATGATGATGATGTGCATGAATGTGTGGAGTTTGTTTCTTTGAAAACATAGACTCCAACCTAGAATGATTAAATGCACATTTGCTCAAAGTTGAGCTCAAACAATCCATTTTATTTTTCAAAACATTTATCTCATTAGTGGTGGCATGTAAAGCATGATGAGAAATAGAATCATTTTTCTTATTCTTTTTGGAAACTTTTTCTTTTTCTTTTTCAACAATTTTTCTTTTTAAAGAAGTATTTTCTTGAAAAGCAACTTCCTTTTGTTTTTTCACCAAAACCATTTTATTTTTCAAATTTGTGTTTCCTTCACAAAGATCATTAATTTAGACATTAAGGAAACATTCTCATTTTTCAAAATTTCATTCTCTTTTTCAATGCATGCAACTTTATTTTTAAAAGAAACATTTTCTTTTAACATGCAATCAAAATCCTTTTTCATTTTCTTATTTTCCTTTTAATCATGTCATATTTCTCTAAAATTTGTTGACAAAAACAAGTAAGCTCATCATATGACATGTCATCTTCTTCTACCTCGGATTCGGTAGTTACCTCAAAGGGGTTATCCCTTTGGACCATATAGCACAAGTTGGAGCTGTCACTTCCAACATCCGAGTCGCTCCCCGCATAATATAGATCTTTTTCGTCAAGGGAGATGAGGGTGTTCCATGCTACAAAAGCCGAATCAATGTTAGAAACCCTAGATAAATAATCATCATTTAGGGTTGATTTTATAGCATGAAGGGCTTTTGCATTAGCCTCAAAATTATTGCCATTTAAACAATATGAATTTTTAGTGATGGCAAGATAAACATGAATGCCTAGGGCTTTGAGGTACAAAGACATCTTAACCTTTCAAATTTGGATGTTAAGAATGTCAAATATGAGTGGTGACATGAAGTCCATGGTGTGTGTACAAAAATAGTGATTAGCCTAAAAATGAGGATCTTTAACTCTAGGTTGTAAGACCCAAATCAAGAGCACTTGGCTCTGATACCAATTGTAATTCATCTAGAGGGGGGTGAATAGGTGATGGCTAATCTAATGGTCACTAAAAGCGGAATTAAAAACTTATATGATGCAAACTAAACTTCTTAAACTAAACACCACGTATAACACAAGAGTGTAGCCGAATTCCCCGTGAAGGGCTCTGGACTAACTCCTCAAGATTCATCTAAATAAGAGTTGAGGTGCCGCGTTGGCTCTCTTGGTTCAATACAAGTGTTAGCAAACAAACCCCAAGCATATAACAATTAAGCACACAATGTATATCAAGCATATAAAGATTAAAGCAATAAATGCATGCAAGATATAAACAAGTAAGGGAGAGAGAGAAAAAGCAATCGCAAACACAAGGGATTTGTTTCGAGGTTCGAGCACCCTTGCTCTACGTCCCCGCCTTCACACTAGAAGGATTTCCACTAGAATCGATCCCACCGGATCACTTCTCGGTGCCGCAACCTATTCACCTATTCACCTATTCACCTAGAGGGGGGTGAATAGGTGATGGCTAATCTAATGGTCACTAAAAGCGGAATTAAAAACTTATATGATGCAAACTAAACTTCTTAAACTAAACACCACGTATAACACAAGAGTGTAGCCGAATTCCCGTGAAGGGCTCTGGACTAACTCCTCAAGATTCATCTAAATAAGAGTTGAGGTGCCGCGTTGCTCTCTTGGTTCAATACAAGTGTTAGCAAACAAACCCCAAGCATATAACAATTAAGCAAACAATGTATATCAAGCATATAAAGATTAAAGCAATAAATACATGCAAGATATAAACAAGTAAGGGAGAGAGAGAAAAGCAATCGCAAACACAAGGGATTTGTTTCGAGGTTTGAGCACCCTTGCTCTACGTCCCCGCCTTCACACTAGAAGGATTTCCCCTAGAATCGATCCCACCGGATCACTCCTCGGTGCCGCAACACCTACAAGCTCTCGGACTCCCTAGTCCGTACACACCGCAAGCCCCACAAGCTCGCCGAGGCCGCACCTCAAACAATGAGTTCACACACGAACTCGAAACACCGGGAACACACTCGTCCGCCTCCTCAAAGAATAAAGATGAACTTTGGTGATCACAACACTTTGATCACCTAAAATCCTCTCACAACAAATCCCTATAGGTAGATATAACAATGGATGGCTCAAGTGTTGTGTGAGAAAACATGATTGAAATGGTGGAGGAAAACTCAAGAAATTCTCTTTTAAACACTCTTGATAAAACTCCCCTTTTGATTGAAAATATTTGCTCTCAAATTTGTGGAGAAAAACCTCTTAATAGAGTAGGAAAAAGTGGCCCAAAAACTCTCCAAGAATCTTGTAGAAAACAGCCCCCAAATGCCCCAATTTATAGAGCTAGAAAAACTAGCCGTTGGGGGTCTGACAGAGCTGTCGGTCGACCGGTCGGTCGACCGCCAACAGTCATTTTTCCGACCGTTGGGGCAGCGGTCGACCGCCCGGTCGACCGAGCCTCTGGAAAAGAGAGCAGACTCTCTGCCGGTCGATCGGCCTGGTCGACCGGGGCATTTCCAGAGAGCAGACCTCTCTGGACGGTCAACCGGTTGGTCGACCGGCCCTCCAGCCAGATACTGGCGTGCACGTCGGTCGACCGCCCGGTCGACCGACTTCAGAGAGCGGTCGACCGGCTGAAGCCAGATCAGAAATTTTCAGGGATTAAAAACGTTGGCTTTTTAACTTGAATAAAATCCCATAAATTCACGAAAAATCTACAAAAATAGTTTTACCAATATACTTTGATAAACAAACATTCTTGCACAAAATCAAGGCATGTTACAAAAGATTTGGACTATTTTTGTAAGTTGAAAAAATTGGCTCAAATGAAAAACTGTATATTCCAAAACTTGATTTTTCCAAAACTTCATCAAATACAAAAATAAGATATTCTAAACACTTTTAAAGCATAGTGTGTATGGATATGATCCACTACACAATCAAGATGAAATATCTATGTTTTTGACATTAAGCTCTATATTTGGTTTTTAAATACATGAAACTTTAAATATCAAAAATCAAACCGGTATTTTTTCAAAATGAAATTCTTTTCTAAAAAGAAAATTCTTTTATGAAAACTCATCTAAATCAAGAGTGTGTATGTATATAGTTACTTGAGCAATCCACCTACTATTCTATCCTTTACATTTTATCTAAAAACAAAATCTTATAAAAACAAACCTAGACACAAGTCTTGATCTTGAAGTCTTCACTTGAAGTCTTCACATCTTCTTGACTTGGTCTAAACACGATCCACCGAGCTAGATTCCTCTTGAGTACTTGATGTGATCTTGATGCATAGGCTCGTGAATCAAACGGTGCTAACTTCAAAACTTGACTTTAAATCCTTTATTGAAGCTCCACACCTACTAAGATCTTAATCATGAATCTGTCACTAATTAAACACAAGATCATTAGTAGTATAACTACATGAGTTGATCATCATCAAAACTAGAGTGATGGGCCTTCGGGCCAACAAAAACATGAAGCACTTCGAGAGAGTGAGACAGAGCTCGGGAATATTCCGAGTCCAAGTGCTCGGGAATCCAACTGCTCGGGTCCACTTCGAGGTAACGTCGGGTCAAGTACTCGGGAATGATTCCGAGTGCTCAACGTCCACTCGGAGTCTAAGTGCTCAGGAGTTATCCCGAGTCTCCAGGTACTCGAGAATAATTTCGAGTTCAATTCGGGTTAATCTGCCCAGAAGCTTCGAAAGGCAAAAAATGAATTTCAAAATGTAGCAGGTCCAAGGTGTGGGCCCAACGCCCTTCACTCTAGTTTTGATGATAATTAACTTATGTAATTATACTACTAATGATCTTGTGCTCATTTACTTTTAGATATTCTATCAAGATCTTGTCGGTGTTTTAACTTCAATAAAAGATTCGAAGTCAAGTTTTAAAGATAGTACGTGTTGATTCAAGAGCTCGCACTTCAAGATTACACAAGTACTTAAAGATGGAGTCGTCGCTCTTTGGATCAAGTCAAGGTGGAGAAGAAGATTTTCAAGAAAAGATTTTTTTCAAGACTAGCGTCCTAATGTTTGTCAGCGTTAAGATTTTTTTTTAGATAAAATGTAAAGGATATATTAGATGTGAATTGCTCAAGCTCATTATACACACATAAAATATTTCAAAACATTTCATGTTAAATAGTTTTAGTTTTTAGAAAATACTGTTTTGATTTTGAACTTCAAAGTATACATTCTTTGAGTTTCATGAATAGATTTCATCAAAACAGGTTTATGTGATTTATATGTGTATTGGATTTCATCCATACACATTGTTGGTTCAATATATTTAAAAAACTTATTTTGATGAGTTTATATCATGTGCTTAAGTTTTGTATTTATCAAAACTTATTTTTGTGCTTATTATCAAAAACAAATATATTTCATCTTAAATGTGTATTAGATCATATCTATACATACTTTACTTCAAAAATGTTTAAATATCTTGTTTTTGTATTTGAACAAGTTTTGAAAAAATTCATTTTCTTCATTTTGAAGTTTGATTTTGAAAAAAATACGGTTTTAGTTTTAAGATTTAATTTCTATATCGCAAAAATAGTTCAACATGTTTGTAATGTGTGTTGATTTTTGATCATACATATTTGAATTTCAAAGTGTTTCAATGAACTTATCTTTGTGGATTTTATGGGATTTTAATAGAATTTTTAGGGTTTTAAAAGACCAATTTTCATGCCTTAAAGCCGGAGTTTGGGCTTCTAGCGGGCGACCGACCGGTCGACGGAATCAGGGGTCGGTCGATCGAGTGGTCGACTGATATGCGCAGAACGTGCACAAGCTCTTGGCTTGAGGGCCGGCGGTCGACTGATTCAGAGAGTAACTGGCCTCGGTCGACCGACCAGAGAGACCAGTATTCTGGTTTTGGCCACGGTCGACCGAGTGGTCGACCGATGGGATTTGGCCTGGGTGCGATCGACCGACAGCCCCAAATGGTCTGAAATATGACCATTGACCGATCGACCAATAGGTTATTTGGCCTGGGTTTCAGCCTCAAACGGCTAGTTTTTATAACTCTATAAAAGGGGGCTGTTTTGGTCAGTTTTGTACAAGATTTTATGAGGGTTTTAGAGCCAGTTTTTTCCATCTTTCTCAGAAGTTTTTCAACAAGTTTTAGAGCTTAAACTTCTATATCAAAAAGAAAGTTTTTCAAGAGAGTTTATCTTTAGTTTTCTAAAGCATTCTCTTGAGTTTTTCACCACAACATCTATCTAGTTTTCTTCCACAAGTTTGAGCCATCCATTGTTGCTATATTCATCCTCTAGAGATCATTTGTTGTGAATTTTTTTGGTGATCAAGAGAATAAGATTACCAAGTATTTCACCTTGTACTTTGAGGAGTTCTAAGAGGTGCGTCCTCGACAAGCTAGGGTGCTTGCGTGTGTTGTTCTTGTGGGAACAAGTAAGGGACTTGCGAGTCCAAGAGTTCTTAAGAGAGCTCAATGTAGGTGTTGCAGCACCGAGTGATCTTGCGGGATCGTTTTAGTGAAAATCTTTCATAGTGGTGAAGGCGGGAACGTAGAGCAAGTGTGCTGGAACCACAAAATAATCTCCCGTGTTTGCGATTGCTCGTCTCTCTCTCTCTCACTTATATTTATATATCTTGCATGCTCTTATTGTTTATATTTATTACTTGCTCGATATTCCTTATCCTTAATTGATATATGCTTGGGATTGTTTGCTCACACTTGTATTCAATCAAGAGAGTCATAGTGGCACCTCAACTCTTAATCTAGAGGAATCTTGAGGAGATAGTGTAACATCCCGATCCCGCAGGTACGGGGACGTTATGGCGACGTACATACGCGAGGTGAAAACAACCTCACGAGTACGTTAAGCCTCAGTACAGGATATAACCTCCATATATACATGGTTCCAGCATGAAAGAAGTACAAGAATTGGAGTCCGAATGCTCCGATATCGCCCGAATACTAAAAATATTACAAACTGGTTAAATATGTAATAAAAATATTTAAATGCAAATAAGAAATATTAGCAGGGGGTTTTTCTGTAAATGTACCTTTAATGGGTTTGGATGCGGGTTTGGTGAGATAACGGGTCGGGTCCAGATCCACAACCCATACCCACTGAACTTAAGTTAACGGGTACGGGTCTAAACAAGTGGGTTTGGCTTTAAACCTTAACCCAAATGGGTTATTGGATTGCAAAGAAACCCAATTGGGTTATTGGGTTCACACCCATTTATGGGTGTGAACCCATAAGGAGGCGGCAGCAGCAGCCTGCGCTGCTGCCGTGGTCGCTCCCAGTCCGGCCAGCAGGAGCTGGCCGGCGACGGGGAGGCCCGCCGGTGGCGGTCCCGGCCGCCGGCGGTGGGCCGTAGGTCCGGTGAGAGAGTGGAGAGGAGAGAGAGAGTGAGCTGGAGTGAGGGGGAGGGATTTACAGCAAAAGAAGAGAAGAAGAAAAAGAAGAAGAAGAAAAAAAAGGAGAGGAAGAAAGGAAGGAGGAGGTGGCGGCGCCCCTTGGCCGGCGGCGCCTGGCCGGCGGCCACTTCTGGCCGCGGGCATGGGTCCGAGCCAGGAAGAGAGGGGGAATTTGGGGGAGAGAGAGAGAGTTTAAGAGAGAGAGAGTGTGTGTAAGAGAGAGATTGTGAGGAGAGAGAGAGAGGATATTTTTGAATGAGAGAGGGAGAGAGATTTTAATAGAGGGAGAGAGAGGCGGTGGGAGATGGGTAAGTTGGTGGGGGGGCGTTCTCTGGAAGAAGCCAGAGAAGAGAAGAGAAAGGAAAGAAAAGAGTTTTAAAATAATAATTTAATAATATTTTAATATGGTCATAAATTGACTAGTTCCGAATGATGCCCAAAAATGATAGAAAATAGAGAATATTATCCTGAGACTTAAGATGAAGACAGTTTGTAGAAACTCAATCCAGTTTGCAAGTTAAAAATCCCAGAAGCTGTTGATAAAGAAAGAATAGTGGAGTATAAATGCACAGATATTCAACAAAAGATAGAAGGTTTAGAGACAACCTTGTAGTGCTTACTTACTCCGAAATATATTTATAATGATTGATGTACTCTTTCCAAATCACCGTAATAGCATAGGCTATACGAGTCGATTCTCAGGGAGAGCTTGCGATGGAAGCGTTACGGTTTGGTATTGAAGATGGAAAACGAAGGTTCTTCTTTGTTTTTAAAAGAATGAAAATGAAATGGAAAAAGAGATAAAAGAATTTGTGCATGATGGAAAGAAAATGAAAAGAATTAGAAAATAAGATTTGCTTTGGAAAGAAAACTAAAAGAAGAACTTTGTAAAAGACTTTAAGATGTGAAAAACCATGACTAGCTACCTTTCTAAATTGCTAACTTACTAGACTCCGTTATGGTGATGCTTGCCTCATGTTGATTCATCGGCATATGTATGTCTTGCGTGTTGGTCTAGTTACTTTCCCACTTGATTGATGGGTGATCTTCTTGGACTTGTCTTGTAGCCTCATTGATTTCATCGGCTCTTAAGATAGAATTTCAATAGTGGACTCGAGGAGTGACACTCAAGGGATGCTAAGGAAGAAGATACAACATTCATTAGTCATTCAAGGCAAATACAACAAGTTAGCATTGAAGTAATGAAGTTGTACAACAAATAGCATATGTTTGGTGATCCATCTCCATGTTTCATCAAGGCACTTGTTCTAAAGACAAGGCTCTAAATGAGGCACACATGAATCATATGGAATTACGACAAGAGCTTGCCAAGCATGAAAGTAACCCATCGGGGATGAAAAAGACTCAACAATTGCAAGATAAAAAATTAGCGATCACCCAAGAGTTAGAAGTTAGCAATGTAGTGGTCAGCTAGTCATGTTAGAAGAAGTTAGCTACTAGTCATTACAAGAAAAGAAAAGCAATTCATGAATGAAAGTGCAAGGAAAGTAAAGCTTGAATGAAAGAATGCAAGTAAAGTACTAGAAATTGCTCAAGTAGAGAAAGGAGATTGGATTAATCCTTACTTCACAAGTTGTCATACCTTGATTTACACAAGCTTTCTCTCTCTCTCAATCTCTCTCTCACAAAATTTCTAGGAGGAAGAAGAAGAACTAGAGCAATAAAAATCCTAGAGAAAAACCTTATAAATACAAGCTCTATCCTCTAATCTCCCCTCCCTTCTTTCGCTGGCCCTGATGGTCTATTTATAGGCTCAGAGAGAAGGCTCTAGAACCAGACAAGTGGAGGAAATCGCGGCCTCAACAGCCAAGATGCTGCCGCGGACCCGCGGCCAGAGCCGCGTTTCCGCGGCATAATCTGGGCCGTTAGGCCTGCGATTTCTGTTGCAGATTTCTCGCAGGTTGTTAGCCACGTGGACCTTCTGAAATGTCTGAGCTGGCGCGTGGATGTCTCCAGATCCTGGGCTCAACCCTTGGGCACTCTTTTGGGCTTTGCTTAATTCTCCTTTAATTCTTGATAATAAAGGGATTATGGGCCTCTTCTCCATTAAAATATGGACCTGCAAAAATAGAGAGAAAAAGATTAAAAATCACATTTTTATTTATGATATGCATGGTATGGATGTGGCAAAATAAGCAAAAATGAATAACAATCACACCCCCATACCTAGCTTTTGCTCGTCCTCGAGCAAAAAAGAAAGAAAATCCTAACTAGATTATTACACCACTTTCGTAGGTGACACGATTGCACTGAGCACGTGCAACAAGCCGTTAAACCTCTAGGTTACCCTAGAGGAGGAGTGTGTCTCCTGAGGGTTTTCAGCGGATTGCACCACAAAATCCATAAAGAAAAAAAGGGTTAGTGAAAATTTTTGATCCATGTTTTAAAGATTCTTACTTGAGTTATAGGTTTCAGGTTACCCTAAACTTGTCATTCCTCTTATAAGTGTCTATTTAGAGTTTTGTTTTCAATTTAGGTTAAGTTTTAGGGAAAAGATTAAAAACGGATTTTGCATCAATCCTAAGATATATACATCTATAAATATGAAGGATCTTTCTTAGACTAAGTTCATTTATTTACTAATATATATAACACATTTTTTTTAATTTTTATTATTTATTTTTTATATATACAATATTTATTTATTTACATTTCCTTAGCATCCTTAGGCTTTCTAATTTACCCTTGTAACGAGCCTCTTACCGATGACTCCCAAACCAGACGGTCTTAGGGCACCAGATGAGAAAACATCCCTAGGGTTCGAGGACTCGAGTAAACTAGGCCACGAAGGAATTTAAGGACTTAACCACCTTTAGGCGTGATTGGCAATGCTTCTTGAGGCACGACTAACCAGCTTAATTAGTGGCTAAGTATTTATTATTTATTTATATACGCATTTTTTTTCTTTTTCTATTTTTTTATTTTTTTATTATATATATATATATGTAAATAAAGTCACAAAGTCTTTGATTAATCCTTCAATATGTTTAATGTATATATCCTAAAGAAAGAATTAAAATCTAGTAATCTTTCTTATCCTTTATTACTTAACCTAAAAATCCAACAAAACTCCTCTTTTCGACTTATAATTAGAAATCATAGTTAAGAGCTTCCTTAATCCCTAAAGTCAAGTTTTGATTCTTTAAACATGAATCAAGAATTTCTCTCTCTCTTTTTTTATATATAATTTTTTTATTTTTTTCTAAAATGTAAAATCTAAAAGAAAATAGAAAATCTATAAAGAAAGGTAAAATCTAAAATAAAATAAAAAAGTAAATGAAAATCCTAGAAAATAAAAAGTCCTAAAAAGAAAATGAAAATCCTAAGTTAGAATCTACCCCCCTATACCTATCTCATGCATTGTCCTCAATGTATGCAAGATAAAAAGATGCATGAAATAGGTAAAAGGTATGAAATCACTCCCTCCGCCGTTTTGGACCAGCGGTGGTGCTAGGTCCAGCTGACTGTGATCGTCTCAGCGCACCCTCGATATTATCCAACGTAGAGGATTGCTCCTCTACCTTCTTCCTAAGTCTCACTTGTCCCTTGAAAATCTTCTTCATGCCCTTCCAGATGGTGGACATGAAGGCACGTGAATCATTTGGGGGATCCTGCCGCCAAAACTCAGGCTCATTTTCTTCCTCAAAACTTTTCTCAGAAGAGGACTCTACCGGTATATCTTCGGGTTGGACACTGGGAGTCCAAACCGCGTGCAAACAACTGTTATATGAACTGGTAGGTCTCTCTGGTGTGATAAACACTCGGTCAAAGGAATCAAAGACATCGTCTGTAGGAAAGTCCTACACAGACGTGTAATCAAGATGGGATGGGAGAGTTTGGCACCCTAGTGCGGGAGGAATTGGCTATGATCGCATGGAAGATGGTCTTATTTAAACAGACAGTGTGTTTCCGAGTCATCAAATCATGTATTATTTGCAACACAGGTCTGTTAAAGGTTGTGGTGTGGTCTAGCCCTAAGATGTTGCGTTGGATCCAGCGTCCAACGCAATGCACATTTCTTAACGTGGTGCTAGCCTTTAGCCCACGATCCTGCTCTGTACAACGAACCCCCATAACAGTCATGTACTCAATCAGTGGAAGAGGGTCGCTATGTTGTGTGATAGTCGGGACATTTGTGATTTCCTCAAGAAGAGGAAGCGTGACAAGCAAGTCACCCGAGGGCATGTGTACGGTGAATTGGTATGCGTGGACATTTACAGATGCATGGTCAATCGATGTGTAAAACAGTGCTACCAAGTCCGGGCAGTAAAAAACATCGTTCTCAGCATTATCGTACACTAAGGTATACCAATTCCAAGTCCTAATGCGGTCTAAGAACATGTGCCCATATCCATTTGAATCACACAATATTCGCCCAAAGTCTTTTTCAGAAAAATGCTAGGTGTCATGATATGAATTGAGATCAAAGCAACAAAAAGAAAAGATCGGAATTCGAATCGCCTCCGGAATTCGTGGGGGGAAAAATTCGATCTCTGCAGAGGGTACAGGAAAGGCTGATGAAGTTTCTGGCACCAGATCGGCCACAAGCGCTTCAGATCGACTGGTGCAGAATTTGGCGGCGCGCAGGAGGCTTCAGGACTACCGCGGATCAGCGGCTGGGGTCGCGGGAACGCGGCAGGAAGGAGGACTCTGGGAAGCAGAAAATTTTCAGAGGGCGGTGCTTGAAGGAACTTTTCAGATTTGAGATTGAATTTGCGTTTGAGGGAGGAGGGGTGAGGTAGAGAGGCTATTTATAGAAGGGAAAAAATTTGAGAATCCCACTTTTATCCCAAGGTTAAAAGTGAATTTACCCTAGGGACTTGAAATTTTGAAAATGAGTTTGACCCTAGGGAAGAGATGTAGACCTAGGAATTTTGAATTTTGAAAAGGATTTTGAATTTTGAAAGTGGGGAAACTCTTTTAAGCACAAAAGTCCCTCATTTATTATTTATTTCTTTTCTTTTTTTTCTTTTTTTATTATTTATTATTTACGAAAAGTGTACAAAAATTATTTACAGAAAATATTTACAAGTGTATCTCTTGCCTAGGCTGTTCTTTTGGTCTTTTCCCCCTGGCCCGTTTCCCATCGTTCCAGTGTGTTTGTTTGCGCGAGCTTGGTTGGGAAACGAATTCTATTACTTTCTTAGCCCTAGGCATCTCCAGCTTCAATTTCTCATTGTTATTCATCCGCATTTCACCACAATGTTCCTAAAGAGTTCTTCATCACCATTTTTTTCTCTTTGAATTTCTTTACTTCCAATGTCAAGAAATTCCAGCTCCTCTCCATACAACTCTTCAAAACTCAGGTCAACATTTTCCTTCAAAAATGTACAATCAGTTAACCGTCCCCGAGTTGACTCATCCAGGCACATGATTTCGTCAGCGAAGAGGTCTTCAAATGATATATCAATTGGAGGTTCTTGAATTGTATCCTCTTGGGATACGTTCACAGTTGGCTCCCTGAAAGTGAAAATATCCAAATCAACTTTCCCTTTTAAAAGGGTACTCGGATAACAGGATTTCCTATTTCAAGAGAATCACAAAGTTGTGACTCATCTTTTGAATCTTCACTTTCTTCCTCCAAATTGTCTCTAACAAAGCTGACCTCAAATGTTTGATCTTTTGTTTTACGAGGTTGTGTGTGGAAGACATTCACTTCACGAGTCATGTTACCAAAGGTTATCCTCATTGATCCATTCCGGCAATTGATGATGGCATTTGCTGTGGCCAGAAATGATCGTCCCAAAATGACAAGAGTTTGAGCCCTATGATTAGTGTTAGACACAGGTTGTGTCTCAAGAATTACAAAATCCACAGGGTAAATGAACTCCCCAACTCTGACAAGGACATCGTGAACTTCCCCCTTAGGTTTCTTGACAGAGCGATCAGCCAATTGCATTGTCATTTGGGTTGGACGGAGATCACCTAACCCTACTTGTTGGTACACAGAAAAAGGTAAGAGATTGATGCTGGCCCCCAAATCAAGCAGTGCCCTATTGATGGTAGTCTGTCCTATGGTGCAAGAGATGGTCGGGCTCCCTGGGTCCTTGTATTTCTCCGGAATTGACCCAGTGAGCAACTCATTGATGTTGGATGCTAGGAAGACTTTTTTAGGGACTTGTGTTTTCCTCTTCTTGGTGCACATTTCCTTTAAGAATTTCGCATATGATGGCACTTGTTGGATTGCATCAAGAAGAGGGACATTGATTTGGACCTTATTTAACACTTCTCTTATCTTCTCCATATGAGCATTTGACTTGTTATTTGTAAGCCTATTTGGAAATGGTACACTAGGCTTATAAGGTTACTCATCTTCCTTTTTTTTACCCTTGGCTTTTGAAGTGGATGGCTCTGAACTAGAAGATGGGTTGTCAGAAGTTGGTTGCATTTGGATTGGAGGTGTTGGCTTTGGTGCTGGATGGGATGATTGCTCAGAAACCTTATTATCTACCTGTTTTTCAGATCTCAGGGTATGAATAGCATGGCATTGACTGGGGCCCGTGTCTTCCACTTCATGCAAAGGGAAGTGATGTTTGGGATTTGGCAATGGCTGGCTTGGTAACATTCCTTTTTGTCTTTCATTCACAGAATTAGCCAATTGCCCAATCTGCACCTGTACTTTATTCATCTCCTGACGATAGTCCTTTGCAAAGGTTTCTAACATTTTCTTCAACTCTGATATTTCTGAATCATTCTGGGGTGGATGTTGATAGTATGGAGACTGGAATTGTGATTGGTAGTGTGGTGGATTTTGATAGGATTGTGATTGTGGTGGACTTTGGTATGGATGAAAATTTGGTATATTTCGATTGAAACTGGGTGGATGAGACTGAGCATTATATGGATGTGAAAATGGTGGCCTATGTTGCTCAGGACCAGACTGACTCCACGAAAAATTTGGATGGTTTCGCCATCCCGGATTGTATGTGTTGGAGTACGGATTGTGATTGGGTCTGGTAAACGCTGCATTCGTGTTCTCCTGATAAGACTGAGACTGATATAAGGGACACTCCTCAAAGACATGGTTGAGATCATGACAGTAGGTACAACCCGGTTTGACCACAGGTGTTGGGTTGACCTGATTGACAATAGAATTTTCCCTTGACTCAAGCAGTTCTATCCTCTTTATTAATTGTGTGATTTTTGCTTCAGCTGCTATGGAGGATTCTATCGAGTGCATCCCGGTTCTGGAAGTAGTGGGAGTGGGTTTATCTGGACATGACTCCCACTGAATGGTTTTCTCAGCTAGGGCTTTAAAGAGATCCCACCCCTGGTGCTCATCTTTCTTCAAAAATTCTCCTTGGCACATGGATTCAAGAAGTGTTTTCGTTTGGTAATCTAGACCGTCATAGATAATCTGGCATTGACGCCATTTCTCTATGCCGTGATGAGGACATTAGGCTAGAAGGTCTTTAAAGCGTTCAAGATACTTCCAGAAGAGTTCATTTGGTTCCTGCTTGAATTGCATTATGTTTTTTCTCATGAGGGCTGTCTTGTGGATGGGATAAAATTTCTTAAGAAAGACTGTTACAAAATTACCCCATGAAGATATCGAATTGGCGGGAAGATTGTAAAGTCATTTCTTAGCTAAATCCTTCAGTGCAAACGGTATGAACCTTAACCTAACAGCATCCTCGGTCAATTGGAAAATTCTCATCATTACGCATACTTCTTCAAACTCTCGAATGAAGAAGTACGCGTCCTCAGACTCTAGACCATGAAATCGGGAAAGTGTATTGATGAATTGCGGTTTCAGCTCAAAGTGATTTCCATTGGGTTCAGGGAGAAGAATGCATGAAGGAAGCGAAGTGCGAATCAGGTAGAATCTATCTTGAAGCGAAACGTTATTTTCCATAATGTCAAGTGGTGGTGTATGTGCAAGTGTAGAAAGTCTAACAAGTCTTGCAGAATTTGAATCTCGGAACCACTCTCGCATATACAGTCATGAACAACGTGCACCGATCACACCAGCGAAAAAGAAAAATGAAAATAACAAACAATAAAAGAAAAATCAATCTCAAGCTATCTAGGGTTCCTGGACCTAGACGACTCCTAACTGTTCGATGGACCAAAGAAGGTTGTTGCTTGAATCAGACTACAGCTAATCAGCCAGGTAGGGGCAAAATACGGTGGGAGGTATCCGTGCGTAAGCAACGGGCCTTAATTACGCCAAACCACGGTATCTTCGAGGCTTAACCTCTTAATCCCCTGCCTTAGACACTGATTTCACCGGAGTATGAATCAAAATCAACTTCCAACTTCGGCCGATCTCCTACTGAGCCCGGATGTCCCTAGGGCCAACGTCTATCAGATTTTATTATAAAGCTTGGGATTGTGAGTGCTGGAATGGTGGTTTTTGGGCTAAGGAAGGGGTGATGAAATCCCCACCTTATCTTATTTATTGGGTATGCCCTTAAAATCGATTTTGTGCAAGTGTACGATATAAACAAACAAGGTTCACTCAAAGCGATAAAATATCAACAAGAAGTGAGTCCTAATCAAAATACAATGCGCACGTACCTTGCTCCAGCACTCTTCAACAGTAAAGTAAATGAATTGAAAAGACACGTGCCTAGAAATGCAAACGTCTAATCAATTTTTAACTTTGCAACAAATTTTTTTACTGTTGATTATTAGCAAGAATATGGTGAAGCATACAATAATTAAGTATTGCAGCAGCTGTTATTTTGCAGAGCAAGCAACCTGCAGAAGATTGTGAGTAGTACACTCTTCTTTGCCGCGGATCCGCGGCTTTGGCCGTGGAATCGCGGCAAATCATAGAGCAACTGGTCTCTGCTTTCTAGAGCAGAGGCCCAGGGCCACTATATGTTACTGCAATGCTAGTTTTCCTGTTTCTTCACCTGTAACCTGCAACAGAGAAGAAAGTTCGTTTAATTCTTCAATCGAATCAAAACCGTTGCTCTCCCCGGCAACGGCGCCAAAAATTTGATAAAGAAAGAATAGTGGAGTATAAATGCACAGATATTCAACAAAAGAGAGAAGGTTTAGAGACAACCTTGTAGTGCTTACTTACTCCGAAATGTATTTATAATGATTGATGTACTATTTCCAAATCACCGTAATAGCATAGGCTATACGAGTCGATTCTCAGGGAGAGCTTGCGATGGAAGCGTTACGGTTTGGTATTGAAGATGGAAAACGAAGGTTCTTCTTTGTTTTTAAAAGAATGAAAATGAAATGGAAAAAGAGATAAAAGAATTTGTGCATGATGGAAAGAAAATGAAAAGAATTAGAAAACTAGATTTGCTTTGGAAAGAAAACTAAAAGAAGGAGAACTTTGTAAAAGACTTTAAGATGTGAAAAACCATGACTAGCTACCTTTCTAAATTGCTAACTTACTAGACTCCGTTATGGTGATGCTTGCCTCATGTTGATTCATCGGCATATGTATGTCTTGCGTGTTGGTCTAGTTACTTTCCCACTTGATTGATGGGTGATCTTCTTGGACTTGTCTTGTAGCCTCATTGATTTCATCGGCTCTCGAGATAGAATTTCAATAGTGGACTCGAGGAGTGACACTCAAGGGATGCTAAGGAAGAAGATACAATATCATTAGTCATTCAAGGCAAATACAACAAGTTAGCATTGAAGTAATGAAGTTGTACAACAAATAGCATATGTTTGGTGATCCATCTCCATGTTCCATCAAGGCACTTGTTCTAAAGACAAGGCTCTAAATGAGGCACACATGAATCATATGGAATTACAACAAGAGCTTGCCAAGTATGAAAGTAACCCATCGGGAATGAAAAAGACTCAACAATTGCAAGATGATAAATTAGCGATCACCCAAGAGTTAGAAGTTAGCAATGTTAGTGGTCAGCTAGTCATGTTAGAAGAAGTTAGCTACTAGCCATTACAAGAAAAGAAAATCAATTCATGAATGAAAGTGCAAGAAAAGTAAAGCTTGAATGAAAGAATGCAAGTAAAGTACTAGAAATTGCTCAAGTAGAGAAAGGAGATTGGATTAATCCTTACTTCACAAGTTGTCACACCTTGGTTTACACAAGCTTTCTCTCTCTCAATCTCTCTCTCATAAAATTTCTCGGAGGAAGAAGAAGAACTAGAGCAATAAAAATCTTAGAGAAAAACCTACAAAATACAAGCTCTATCCTCTAATCTCCCCTCCCTTCTTTCGCTGGCCCTGATGGTCTATTTATAGGCTCAGAGAGAAGGCTCTAGAACCCGGACAAGTGGAGGAAATCGCGGCCTCAACAGCCAAGATGCTGTCGCGGACCCGCGGCCAGAGCCGCGTTTCCGCGGCATAATCTGGGCCGTTAGGCCTGCGATTTCTGTTGCGGATTTCTCGCAGGTTGTTAGCCACGCGGACCTTCTGAAATGTCTGAGCTGGCGCGTGGATGTCTCCAGATCCTGGGCTCAACCCTTGGGCTCTCTTTTGGGCTTTGCTTAATTCTCCTTTAATTCTTGATAATTAAAGGGATTATGGGCCTCTTCTCCATTAAAATATGGACCTGCAAAAATAGAGAGAAAAAGATTAAAAATCATATTTTTATTTATGATATGCATGGTATGGATGTGGCAAAATATGCAAAAATGAATAACAATCAGCTGTCGCCGATACCGGGCGACACCGGTTTTGCTGGATTTTCGATAAATTCAGAAAAAGCCCCAAAAATACCCTAACGTAGAGAATACGATTCTAAGGCACACGGTGAAAGCTGATTCTCAAAATTTTACTCCGTTTGTGCAATAAAAATCGAAAAGCCGATTATCGGTATCGGTAGACACCGACTACGGAGATTTTCCAAAATAATCCAGAAAAATTCCAGAAAATCCTGAAAAATCTAAAATATTAGACAATGATTTTTAAAACTGAAATCGGCTCAATCGGACTACTACGGAGGTCAAATCAATTTTGTACGTCGTATCGCGTACCGATACGGTGATACGTACGCCAGGGATCAGGGGGTTACGTTTCTCCCCACCTTACAAAAAATTGCGTCCTCGCAATTTCCATTCAGGTGTGAGAATAATTTTTTCAACCCCAAAGCCTAAAGGTTACGGGTCCACGATACTTCCGCTGCGCACTCTGCTATCTATAAGGAACTCGGGATAGAGAAGTATGGTAGTGAACTCATCCTAACGGATGGGAAGCAAGACAATGCAAGGAAAGCGAGAAGGAAATCGGATGTTCTGGTTGACAACTAGAAGGAAGGAAGGAATATAAACGAGTCAAGGAATGAATCGTCAAGGTCATGGTATTCTTGTACTCGTTGCTGGAATCCCCAAATTCAGATACAGATAAGTTCATCTGAACCTGATTGTACTGTTGGTAAGAGCCCAAATCTTGACCCAGGTGGTTACCCACACCAGGTGTGAACCTAAGCTCTGATACCACTATGTAACATCCCGATCCCGCAGGTACGGGGACGTTATGGCGACGTACATACGCGAGGTGAAAACAACCTCACGAGTACGTTAAGCCTCAGTACAGGATATAACCTCCATATATACATGGGTTCCAGCATGAAAGAAGTACAAGAATACCTGCAGAAAGAGGTCAGCGATCATAACAGAAATGAATAATAGGGACAAATATGATAACAGAAATAAATCACCAAGATACCTATGAATGAGCTCGCTGATGAGTCTCCTATGTGAACCCAATGAACTATCTGAGAATACGGTAACTCGGCTCTCCAACCTGGGCACGCAAACCCAGGGTCGTCAGAAAGCGACCTAGTGAGTGTTTTTATTTTATAAATTGTCTTTTTAGTATATTTATTGCACTTGGTTGCTTTATGTAAATAAAACAGGATGACCGGTTAATCACTGTAAAACTGTACATACCGATTCATAAATTGTCATTGATAGAATAACAGTGTAAACATGCTCGATTAGAATAACATTTGACCGTTGGGAAAAATAGGGATATCTGATACTCCATTCAGTATGATTACCGGTACCTGCCTCACACGAAACACCGATACTACATGTACATGTACCACTAGATATTGTGATTCCCCGTTCCTCGTTATGTTGTCATTCTGATTCACCGATACTCGGGGACACTACACTGTTACTCAACATGCATGCTAGACACCTTCACACACTAGTATCCACATTACACGAATACTGTAGTTCAATACACTGACCATTGCTAGAACATGTATGAGTACTACCCAGATATAGTACACGGATTATTGCTACACATGGATGTCCCACTGGTACACGGATAGACTAATGCACGGACAATCGCATTTTATATTATTGTTACAGTTCTGTCATGTTTACATGTCCCTGTTACACGTGCATGTTATGTTTACATATCACTGTTACACGTGCATATCATGTTTACCTATCACTGTTACACGTGCATGTCATGTTTATATATCACTGCTACACGTGCATGTCATGCTTACATATCACTGTTACACATGTATGTCATGTTTCCATATCCCTGTTACACATGCAATCCATGTTCCATGTTGTTGTATTCATGTTATATGATTGTTTCCTGTTACTGATATGGATATTCCCGTTACTGGATATGAGAACTGTTGATATGTGATATGTGAAATTCCACATCTATTGTTCCCGTTATATTGTTCATATTGTTCCCGTGATATCATTCTCGTTTCCCGTTATATTGTTCTATGCTATCAACAGAGCTCAGGTCCAGTTATTATGTTACCCGTATCATGTACTGTACAGTATACTTGACATATCAGATCATAAAAGCTAACTGGGGTATGGAGGAGACTTGACGGTTGACTAGATCATATCGGGTGGATGTCTGGATCCATTGTTCGTCCCACTGCAGGGGACGGGGTAGTGCTGGCTACCATCTGTTACTTCCCGTTACATGTTACAGCCCTAGCGGGCTGGCCCTGGTCTCAGCAGCCAGGGATCTGATAAGACCGTTGTCCCGGGTATACACGGGATACACCCACCCGATAAGAACTCCTCGACCATGGGTTTCCAAATAACATAATATAACAGTAGACACAATAGTGACGTCAGGAACACTTGTTATTTGGTCACTCTCTCGTTCGGATAATGGTACCCGTAGGCCATGTCCGGATGGGTTCGACTGGAGTGCAGGCTCCAGTAGGAACTGCCAGTGGTATGGGACACTAGAAGAGATTGATTAAAATACCAGGTGGCACTGATTGCTACTATTGTATAAAGAACATGACTTGCTTGTTACATGTCTACCATTGTATAGTTGTACTTGTTACTGTTCCTACTCATTTATTCGCTATCATGCTCCATGTATGCATTGTTACTTTACCTGTTTTATGCTACACTTTCTGAGGTGGCATACTGCTCATGTACATGTATACTTTGCATTGCTTATATTCTGTTTTGCATTGTCTATCTGCTCACTATGCACAACACAGTAGGATGGTTATGTTGCATATGCCATCTGCATGTTCCTTTCTATCACGTCACCATTAGGCAACAGTACTTATTATATAAACTGGATACGACTATAGACATGACCCGATGATAACTGGCTAGGTAGTGATGGTATTAAAAGATAACATGTCTATATATTTCTACTACTTCTTATATACTTATATACTTATTATATAGTATTACTATTACAACATCCTGTATTAAATATTAGTATCGTGTTTGTATTACTATAATATATATTACTACCTCCTCCTTCATTTTACCACTCACTAGGTCACTTTCTGACGACCCTAGGTTTGTGTGCCCAGGTTGGAGAGCCGAGTTATCGTATTCTCAGATAGTTCATTGGGTTCACATAGGAGACTCATCAGCGAGCTCATTCATAGGTATCTTGGTGATTTATTTCTGTTATCATATTTGTCCCTATTATTCATTTCTGTTATGATCGCTGACCTCTTTCTGCAGGTATTCTTGTACTTCTTTCATGCTGGAACCCATGTATATATGGAGGTTATATCCTGTACTGAGGCTTAACGTACCGTGAGGTTGTTTTCACCTAGCGTATGTACGGCGCCATAACGTCCCCGTACCTGCGGGATCGGGATGTTGCATAGAAAATAATCTAGAAAAATTTCAAAAAATCCTAAAAAATCTAAAATATTAGACAATGATTTTTAAAACTGAAATCAGCTCAATCGGACTACTACGGAGGTCAAATCAATTTTGTACATCGTATCGCGTACCGATACGGTGATATGTACGCCAGGGATCAGGGGGCTACTGATAGTCCAGAGCCCTTCACCGGAAATTCGGCTACACTCTTTGGTTATCATTGTGTGTAATTTTAGTTTGCAAAATAGTTTTAATTCCGCATTAGTTTTACAATTGATTAGCTGGTTACCTATTCACTTCCCTCTAGGTGACCTATAATTGGTATCAGAGCTTGGTGCTCTTGATTTGGATCTAACAACCTTGAGTTAAAGATCCTATTTTAGCAAATCACAATATTTACATACACACACATGGATTTTATGATACCTCCAATGTTTGACATTCTTAACCTCCAAACTTGAAAAGTTAAGATGTCTATGTATTTTAAAGCCCTACGCATTCATGTTTCTTGCCACAACTAAAAATTTATATTTTTTAAATGGCAAACATCTTAAGGCTAACACAAAACCATCCATGCATTAAAGTCAGTCCTAAATGAAGAATATTTATTTAGGGTTTCTAACTTTGATTCGGCTTTTATAGTATGTAACACTGTCGTCTCTCTTGAAGAACAAATGCCACATCACAAAGAGAGTCACTCGGATGATGGAAGTGATGCTTCCAATATGTGCTACATGATCTAAGGGGATGACCCCTTTGAGGTAAATTCTGAATCCAAGCTTAATGAAGATGATGACATGTCATGTGATGATCTTACTATGTTTTGTCAAAATCTTCTTGAAAAATATAATTTGTTAAAGATTGAAAATAAAAGATTGAAGAAAGAAAACAATTCTTTGTTAAATAAAAATGACTCTTTTGAAAATAAATTTGAAACTTTGTTGAAAGAGAATGAATTTTTAAAAAAGGAAAATATTTTCTTGTCTTCAAAATTGGATGATATTTTTGAAGGAAATAATTCATTGAAAACAAAATTAATTCCATTTCAAAAGAAAAAGATAATGTTTTAAAGGAAAATAAATCTTTGAAAAAGAAAATAGTTTTGAAAGAAAAGGAAAATATTTCAAAAAAGAAAATGAATTTTGTCTCTCATGTTTCTTCTTCCAAAATTAATAATGAAATTTACATTATGAAGAAGAAAATTGATTGTTTGGGCTTCACTTTGAGCCAATGTGCATTTAACCATTCTAGATGGAATCCATGTTTCACAAGAAACAAATTTCATATATTCATGCACATACCTCATAACATGCATCTCATGCACACCATGCTCACACTCATAACACTCATATGTATGCTTGAGTGTACATATACACATATTGTGGCCGCAATTGCCATCTTGCAAAATTTTGTTTTGATAGTATAATTTTTTAAATTTTGCAAATAAGAATATTGGGGTTCCTTATAATGCTAACCCCCATGGACCCAAAAAGATATGGGTACCAAAATTCACACCACTTATTTATGATATAGGTGTGAACTCTCATAAGACGTGAGAGAGTTGGTGCCTTAGTGATGGATGCATTGGAACTTGAAAGACAAACCTAATTGATGCATCACTATCAAGGAAGTTTGGTGGGAGGACTACCTCTTTTTGGAGAAATGAATTGGTTACTTCATGTTGGTAACCATTTCATCCTCCTCTTTTAAAATTGGTTTAAATGTTTATATACTAGTGTAGTAACCTAGACTCAATCATATATTATTTTGTGCTTAATATTGAGTTGATTGATTGTGAGATATGCATGTACTTTTTGAAATAATATTCATGTTTTCAAATGAATTTACATGCCTATCTTTTTGATTCATGCTTATATGCCTATATCATGTATTGAATGCAAGTATTATTAAAACTTGTGTTATACATGTACAATTTTTGAGTTACATACTATACATGATCTATTTCTATTGTGTACTCATTTGTTATTTGGTTGTACATTATATGTCCTAGTTTTGATGATTCTTCCATGATTATATGATATATCATGTTTTTGAGTAAAAGAATTTCATGTTTGCTTTTATTTTTGAGCTTTATTGATTTATTTCATCAACATGCTAGTCACATGATTCTTGAGTACTCTATATAATTTATGTTTACTCATAATTTTATTTTCATGAGCTCATCTTTGTGCCTTATAAATCTTGAGTGTTAACTGTTGTGTAATACATGTTTTCATGAGATATATGATTTGGTTGTATATTTTGAAGGATTTTTAACTTGTTTTTCAAAAACTATTTAAAATTAGTTATTTGTTCTTCATTTGGTAGTGTTTTTCAAACTATAATTGTTTTAAAATTTTATTTTTGAAAATTTCTTCCCTTAAAGGGCGGTTGGTTGGAAGACCTTACCTTGTATCCTCTTAAATGAAAATATCTTTAAACATGTGCATTATAGGGTGGCAGTTATGAGTTATATATGATTTTAATGATATGAGTTATACATATGATCTTCATGTTCTTTCATTTTTGTATACTCATACTTATTTTCTATATGTGTACGCTTCAAATTTCAAGTGATATTTTCATACATACATATATATATTTCTTGTGCTAGATTAAAAATATTAATTTTTTATAGCACAAATTATTTCTTTCTAAGTTTGATTTAGTTCTTAATGTCTATTGGTTTTTCAATTGGCATCTTTACAAGCTTATGTATTAATTTTGTAATTATTTTAAAAAAAAGTTCTTTAAAACTTAAAATAATTTTATGTTGATATTTATATATATATCTATGTTTATCTACAAGTGGTAATATTAACATTTGTTTTGTCACCTACAAGTGGTACATCAAAATTTGTTTTATTGGTTACAAGTAGTTTCAAAATTTGTTTTAAATTAGTATTAAAATTTGTTTTAAAAAAGTTTTCAAAATTTGTTTTGATATGTATTGCTTATATGCAAAGGGAACTTAACATCTCCTCCATATATAGATTCATATTGAGTGTATTTTACATATTGAAGAGTTTGACCTCTCTTCTTTATGTGATATACGTGTGTAGAAAGAGCTTAATATCTCTGTCTATACATTGTATATTATGCTTATGTGAATTAGGGTCTAGTCATCCCTTCTCCATATAATGCATGTATGTAGGGAGAGTTCACCTAACAGTGTCTCCTCCTCATGAATTTATATCGCGTATACATTTTTTTGTTTGTTTATTTTCACCCCTTTATTGATGAGTCGACAAAAAGAGGGAAAAGAATTTAGAAAGTTCATATATGCATGATTAATATTATTGTTTATGCAAATATTTGTGTTTAGTTTATGTGTTTCATTGAATAACTTTATTGTTTTTACTATGCATGAGTTAAGAGGGAGCTTCTATGAAGCTTATCTTTAATCCATGTATATATAACCCCATGTGTTTTGTCATCATCAAAAAGGGGAGATTGTTGGCCCAAAGTTCCATCACTCTAGTTTTAATGATGATTAACTCATGTAGTTATAGTACTAATGATCTTGTGCTCATTTAGTTTCAGATATTCTATTAAGATCTTAGTCGGTGTTTTAACTTCAACAAAAGATTCAAAGTCAAGTTTTGAATCAAGCACGTGTTGACTCAAGAGCTCGCGCTTCAAGATCGCATCAAGTACAAAAAAATGGAGTCGTTGCTCTTTGGATCGAGTTTGGATAAAGTCAAGATGGAGAAGAAGATTTTCAAGACTTGAATCCTAATATATGTAAGTATTAAGATTTTATTTTTAGATAAAATGTAAGGACAGATCAGTTGTGGATTGCTTAAGCTCATTTACACATACACAAAATTTCAAAACATTTTATGTTAAATGTTTTCGTTTTTGAAAAATACCGCTTCAAAGTATACATCATTTGAGTTTCATGAATAGATTTCATCAAAGTAAGTTTACATGATTTATATGTGTATTGGATTTCATCTATACACATTGTTGGTTTAATATGTTTAGAAAAACTTATTTTGATGAGTTTATATCATGTGTTTAAGTTTTGTATTTATCAAAGCTTATTTTTGTGCTTATTGTCTAAAATAAGTATATTTCAGTTTATATGCGTATTGGATCATATCCACACATACTATACTTTAAAAGTGTTTAAATATCTTGTTTTTGTATTTGACAAGTTTTAAAAAAATTCAATTTTTTCATTTTGAAGTTTGATTTTGAAAAATACAGTTTTGGTTTTAAGTTTTAATTTCTATATTGAAAAAAGTTCAATATGTTCGTAATATGTGTTAATTTTTTATCATACATATTTGAATTTCAAAGTATTTTAATGAACTTATTTTTGGGAATTTTATGAGATTTAAACAGAATTTTTAGAATTTTAAAAGACCAAATTTCCATGCATTAAAACCCGGACTTTGGGCTTCTGGCGATTGACCGACCGGTCGACCAAACTAAGGGTCGGTCGACGGAGCGATCGACTGATGTGCACAGAACGTTCACAAGCCTTTAGCTTGAGGGCCGGTCGATCGCATGGTCGACCGATCCAGAGAGTCAACTTTCTGGATCTGGCTACGGCCGACCGAGCGGTCGACTGACCAGAGAGATCAGCTCTCTAGTTTTGGCCACGGTCGACCGAGCAGTTGACTGATGGGATTTGGCCTGGTGCGGTCAACCGGGCGGTTGACTGGCAACCCCAATGATCTGAAATATGACCGTTAGCTGGTCGACTGGTAGGTCGACCGACAGGTCATCTGGCTTGGGTTTTAGCCCCAAACAGCTAGTTTTTATAACTCTATAAAAGAGGGCTGTTTTGGCTAGTTTGTACAAGATTTTAAGAGGGTTTTAATGTTAGTTTTTTTTCATCTTTCTCAAAAGTTTTTCTACAAGTTTTAGAGCTTAAACTTCCATATCAAAAAGAGAGTTTTTCAAGAGAGTTTATCTTGAGTTTTTAAAGCATTCCCTTGAGTTTTTCACCACAATATCTATCTAGTTTTCTCATACATGTTTTATTCATCCATTGCTATATCCATCCTCTAAAGATCATTTATTGTGAGTGTTTTTTTGTAATCAAGAGAAGAAGATTACCAAGTGTTTCACCTTATACTTTGAGGAGTTGTAAGAGGTGCGGTCTCGGCAAGTTAGTGTACTTGCGAGTGTTGTTCTTGTGGGAATAAGTGAGAGACTTGCGGGTCAAGAGTTCTTGAGGGAGCTCATTGTAGGTATTGCGGCACCGAGTGATTTTACAGGATTACTTTAGTGAAAATCCTTCATAGTGGTGAAGGCGGGGACGTAGAGTAAGTGTGCTCGAATCTCGAAACAAATCTCCCGTGTTTGCGATTGCTCATCTCTCTCTCTCTCACTTGTGTTTATATATCTTGTATGCTCTTATTGTTTATGTTTGTTACTTACTTGATATTCCTTGTGCTTAATTGATATATGCTTGGGATTGTTTGCTCACACTTGTATTCAACCAAGAAAGTCATAGTTGCAGCTCAACTCTTAATTTAGAGGAATATTGAGGAGATAGTCCAGATTCCTTCACCAGAAATTTGGCTACACTCTTTGGTTTTATTGTTGTGCGTAGTTTCAGTTTGCAAAATAGTTTTTAATTCCGCATTAGTTTTGCTTTTGATTATCTGGTCACGTATTCACCCCCCTCTAGGTGACCTACACAAGGACTCCTTGAACGAAGTTGCATTCATGTCCGCTGGTCGTAGGCGCGCGCCACCCGCACTCGGACCCGAACCGGTCCGGTTTGGTTTGGCGCGTGAGGGAGTGTGGCCTATAGCCTAACACTATAACAATAGGCCTAGAAATAGTTGATATATATACCACGTTAACTTTTTTTGCCTATCCAATGTGAGACTAAAAACCGAAGGCAGAATGAGGGAAACTCAAGTTTCCCCTTCAAAACCAAATAAACATTCAACAATCCCCCAAAAACTAGTTTCAGAAAAGACAAAAGAAATTGATATGAAGTAAACAAATCATGAATCATAAAATAAAAGTAAAACTTGGGCAACATCATACTGTGGATTCGGGGTCGATAGCTTGCACCTTGAATCTATCCTTAGTGAATTTCATCGTCACCTGAGAGACATAATAGACCACGCTTTTAATTAGGTCTCTTTAATTAGATATTAATGAAAGACACACACTGTAACTCTCTATCTATTAAGCGACCATGTTAAGCGTTAAAAGTTATGCTCACAATAACCAACTCATGAGAGGTTTCTAAGAATCAGTCCTGCCTCCCGCGGCCATCACGATTTCTCTCACGTAGGTAAGTTCTCCATTACAGCTGGAGCTTATACTCTCAACACAACTTCAGTACCACATCAACAGTTACAAGTACAGTTAGGATTTCTTCAGATGGAGGCAATATACCAAACTCTAGATGATGGTGCCCTTTAATTCGCAGGCTTTTTTTAAAAAAAAAATTCCAAAAGGCCCCCCCCCAAAAACAAACCCCCAAGTTTTGCCTTCCTGATCATCATGACAGAGAACCAAAGATATCATAGCTAGACACACGTACAGAACCTTAATTCATTATCTTCTCTTTCCCCACCCTCCACTCTCTTGCACGTTTCACTTTTCTTTTTGACCATTTTCTCTCATGGTTTAGGTATAAGCAGGACAAAAGGGCAGATTTTGCTTTTCTTATCACTTATGTCACAAGATGCTATATACATCTTTGCAGCTAAAATTTCAGCTATAATCATCCTAATTCTCTCTCTTTTGCACACATGTCTTTGTTGAATTCCTTTTGTTCTCTTAGATCAAAGAAAGAAACCAGGAGTGAGGGCCAAAGATATGCCCCTTATCTTGTGTGACTGTCACCTTGGATGGTAGTGAGCACAAAAGCAAATTTAACACGACTTTCACCAAGTAGCAGTGCTCCTTGCTTTATGCACGGATTCTATTGTGTATGTGTTGTTTGTTCTTTGTTTTGGGTGGATGGGGGTTAACAGCATACAATGCATTGGTTTGGCTTTCTCTCATTTTTATACTGGTGGGCCTAGGGTTTGGCATGCATGCATGGGATTTTATCTTTCCTCGTGCAAGTTTTGCACTTCTTATCAGCATGGTTGCTGGCCATAAACATTATTAACTAAGTCAGGAGTGAATAATTGTTTAGGCAAAGGGCTAAAGAACATGAAACATGTGTAGATTGTGTGATGTGGGCATATGCTTTACATAAATTTATCCCACTATTGGATTTTATCAGCTCTTGCATTTCTGTTGGATTTTGATTTGAAATTATCGCATGCATGACCGCATGATGAGATTCTCACTGATCAGGGAGAGGATAGAGATAAAGTAGTGGAATAGGTTGACTAGATACCTGCTCCTATTGCACATATAAGGGCTGTTTGCTTGGCTGCAAGTGGACCAGACTGTAAAGCACACCTCATTTCCACCTAAATGTTTTATTTTGGTTGGACATTTTTTTTGATTTGCAAATTTCACTTGCAAATCAAAAAGCAATTTTTTGCCCACTTGTAGATCCGCTTGCAAATTAATTTGTAATTTTTTGTTATTATTAGATTAATATTTTTTATTATTTAGATTATATTTTTTAGTATCAGATTAATATGTTGTTATTATTAAATTATTTTTTATTATTAAATTGATGATTTTTTTATTATTAGATTAATTTTTTATTATTAGATTAATGTTCTTTTATTAGATTAATGTTCTTTTATTATTAGATTACTATGTTGTTATTATTAAGTTAATATTTATTTATTTAGATATTATTAAGTAAGGGTTCTGTTTTAAATTTAGTTACTTAAATTTTTTTACTTATGTCAGTTTAGCGAATCTTGCAAGCAAACAACCAAGCGCTACAATTGACTTCTCATTTTATTTACAGTTATACTAAACACTACAAGTGACAATATACTTTCCCAATTATATTTCCACATTACAAATCAAATTGTAACGCGCCGATCCGTGGATACGGAAACGTCACTGCGACATATATACGCAGGACGAAAATATCCTCACGTATATACGTTAAGTATCAGTACATACAAAAATCAGAGTACGTAACTACGTAGTGTATATACATTCCAACATAAGAGTACAACTTACAAAGTTATCACAGAACGTGATATAATATTACAAGTATATTACATCATGATCAGGTACAAAGTAAGATTTATAATATGTACAATACAAAAGATGCTCATGAGCTGAGAGGGAATCCCGCGAATTAGTAGGAAGAGTCAGGAACATAAGGAGCTAGGACTAGTCAACCTGCCTTGAGAGGTAGGCTTGATCTTCGGCAGAAGGCTCTAATTCAATTCAAGCTTCAGAACTGAACATGCAGGTTCAGGGGAGTCAGAAACTCCCCAATGAGTGTCCAGGTGAATGCCACGTGGCGTGCATAGATAAGTACGTGTGTATCGATAAATCTGAATTAAAAAGCAGGTATCAAAAGCTGTATCGAGTGTACAGAAATAATAAGCATGCGACGAAAGCATATACTGATGAAAGTGATTAAATATGAATAAATTTATTACCATTTTTAATATTTATTCTTATTACTCGTCCTACCCATATGTCTAGGTATGTGTAATAGCATCCCAGTACACATATATCCACATCTGAGTAAGTCGAGGCTGTTATTGGAAACCAACGGGGGTATCAACGAACAATATTTATAGTGGGTGCCGTACATGCCTGGGACCACGGTCCATGATGTTCCGTTGCTGGTGTACGAAACCGACTATAAGGCCTAGATGAGGGTCTTATAGGATGCCCTTTTTCGTAAATATAATAGGATGTAAGGAGCCAGCGCTCCCCTCAGAATACCTGGAGGCCCTTAGGTCGAACCGAAAGTTTTTTGCACAACATACTTAGTACCACTGTAAACACGAACATATATTGATATCCACAAGTTTCCCCCGACCTAGTGTAAGTTGTTCTTTTTACGATTTATTAGGTAGTTATCAGATTATAGGAATGCGCATGAGCATGTCAGGAATGTGAGGTGTACATGAGTACTATCAGGAGATCAGGTTAACATTCCCGTAAGTGATAATTACAAGCCAGGTATAACATGTTGGATGGCAGGTGATAATAATTAGGTTTCAAGTGGTAGCATGCCAGAGGTCAGGTGACAGGTGATAGCATGGCAAGCAATAGCAGATATAACTGTTAATACAGGTAGTTAGCCAGCAAGTGAACATTCAAGCGGCGCTAAGCAGTACTGGTGGCATGGATAAGGAACAATGTTTAATCACTAAAGCGCTTGGCGGAGCTATCGGAACGACTCAACTTAAAAAGTGAGTCTAAAATCCGGCAGAGTTTCGCCTAGACTAGTCTAGTGATAAAGCGCTGAGCGATAAGCATGCCAAACCAAGCGGAGCATAAGAGACCTTACGGTCTAAGCACACTCCTCTTTTGAGGAAGTGGGCGAGAGCCCAGAGGCTAAAGTACGCTTGGGGTCTAAAGTACGCTTGGGGTCTAAGCGCACTCTCGGTAACTACCACGAAACCCATAAGGGTGCAGATCTAAAACCAATTGGGTAGTTAGCATGGGAATGAGCAGAAACTCAGAGTTGGTACAAAGGTACCTGCATGAGATGTTAGTACCACAGAAGCATATAAACATGAGACTATCTGGGCTATCGTGGAGTAGTGAAGCCCGGAGGCTGAGTACGCTCGGGGTCTAAGCGCACTCTCGGTAGCTACCACGAAATTCATAAGGGTGCAGGCCTAAATCCAATTGGATAGCGAGCCCGGGAGTAGGCAGAAACCCCGAGTCAGTACAGAGGTACCTGCACGAGATGTTCTACACTTTTACAAGCATTATAGTATTTGTAACACCCCGGATTATTAAACCCTGACTTACTAATATAAATCTCGAGATATTATGTTAATTGAGTGTGTAATGAATTTCAATTTAATTTTGGAAATGTTAAGTGGTATGTATGAATATACCTACACCATAGTTATTATGTAACTAGTACTTCAATGTGAAGATATACTAGTATTATACTTGAAATATATGTATTTATCAAGAAAATACAACCATGAACATTTTATATATATATTTTGTTAGTGGAGGGAGTAGGTGTGCATGGGAGGAGAGATCAAGGGCCTAGATCTTCTTGTTTTGGGGGATTGAACACTTGGATGAAAGGGGTGGCAAACTTGTAAAATTTTGGGGGTATGAATCTTAAAAGAGTCAATGGAGAATTCATCTCTTCATCCTCTTCCTAGAGAGGATTCCTCCATGACAAAACCATAGAAACTCAAGATCCAAGCTCCTCTCTATTCCTCACACTCTCTATTTTTCTCCCTTTCTTTTTCTTCTCTTCTCCCCCTCCCTCTCTCCCCTTAGATCCAGACCCGCGGGCGCACAGGCCACGCGGCGGCCGGCCGGCGGCGGGCCAAGCTGCGGCCGGGCAGCGACCGGCTAGGGCGGCCAGAGGTCGGAGTTCGTAGTTGGTGAGTGGGTTTCTTCCTTCTTTTTCTCATTTCTCAAGCATGATTCATATATATTGATCTCTTGATTTTAAATGTACTTTCTCTTGATCTATTCATCTAAATTTTCTTTGAAATTTCATGACCTATTAAAGTATGTAGTGGTCTAATTTTGATCTTGAGATTAATGAGTTAATCCAATTGCATATAATTGATGGATGTAAAAGTTGTATTGTAGGGCATATCATGTGGTGAGGGAGAACATAAATTTTCAGATTTGAGTTTAGATCTTAAACCCTGAAATTTCTATCTCAATCTTGCTTTAAGGGTGATGAAACTTTCATTTGGGTGATAGGTGAGACTAATTCTTGACCAATATTGTCCCTTCTTAAATTGAATCAAATTCTTAAAAGACTTATGGGTGAGATCAAGTTTATAAACCCTCCTAATCATTAGTGTAGATTGAGATTCTTGAAGCTTCTCACACTTGTAATGGTTGAATCTCTTGCCATTCTTACTTAATAACAAATGAAATCAAATTAAAATCTGATTTTTGTGATGTTAGTGAGATAAAAAGAAAATTTTTGATATGGGTTAGACTATGAAGTTGGAGGTGATTTAAAGAAAGGATAATGGTAAATTAAATTGTATTAGAATATGAATGTTCTTATGAAATTGCTCATAATCAAAATTTTAAATACTTAAGTTCATAACTTACTTATGATCCAATTTAGGTGAAGAGGCTAAAGGTAAAGTTGAGAAATCCTTAATTCGAAGCAATTTTGAAATAATAGTTTAAAGCTGTTAAAGTCTGTCCAGATCTGAAACCTGAAACTTGGGATTTCTTTTGTAAGGATATTTAAAAGGAAATAGGTCATGTAATATATCGTTAGAAAGAAAATCGAGTCTACTTTCTAACGGCTCTTGCGGTGTCCTAATCAAAGGTCTGTGCTGGGAATTATCGCTGAAACATGACAAACTAGTCAAAGGTACCGAGTTGTAGAATTTTGAATGTCTAAAAGATTTTCTATTTAGGGCTGTTTATGCGAATTAAGCTGGTTATGTAATATATCGTTAGAAAGATCAGTAAGTCTAAATTTTAATGTAAGTCTTTGTGTCTTATTCTTATATCAAAAATAGGAGTTACGATAAAAATATCTTCGATTGTTAGGTAGGTCAGATCCGATGAAATTATATTAGGTGGGATCTATGTGAAATTTATTGGAATTTATATATAGGCATGTTGTGCTGAGCCTAGAACTAAACACATTTCTTTCAATAACGCATGTTATGAATACAGATATATCATAATTATTTATTAAAATATGACCCTTTATAATAATGTCTCATTAACGGTGTTGCATATACACTCGGTGTGTTGACAATTATCCTCAGACTCAAATTTGCTTTAGCCTTACTGGAAATAGGGAATTATTGTATTATGGACTCCAAAAGACATATTTCACCCTAACACATAATCCCTTCTGTGGCCTAGTAAACTGGACCATGAATAGAATATTTATTGGCATATAGTCAGTGGAAATTTCTGAAACACCGAAAGTTACTGGTGAAGATAATAGTCCTATCAATTTTAATTAACTGATAAATGGACAAGTTAACGGTCAGCATTAAATTATATTGGCAGTAAACTAATAGATGAGTGAACATGGATACTAATTGAAAAGAAAGATTTTCTTAGTTTGATATCAAAATTGGGAAATCAGAATGATAGGATCGGTAGTATCAAGATCGGTATTGGCAGGAATCCAAACAGTTTCAACTCAATTCATGAATAAGTGAGAATAGTTGCCATAGATATATAAAATCTTGTTTGTGACCACACTAGTTACATCGTATCAAAGGAATTTAAGTAATAACAAATTGTTAGGCCTTACTAAATTGTACGTTAAATCAAGAGAAATTGTATTTCAATTAACAAGCATGTATGAAACTTTCTTTTCTCCTTACAGTCTCAACTTACCCATCCGTCTAGCCAGACTCTTTGAGAGGGTAATACTTTTACATACAGATAGTGTATGCCACATAATGTAACTGAACTTAAGACATACTTGAAATGATTACTTTCAATCATATGTATTACATCTTATCAACTCTTATTATGTCCCCTTTCTTTTATTGAGTATAATGCCTTGCAATACGTCATGAGTTGAACATTAATTGTGACGTTTCAAATTATTCTAGTTAAAGGGGATAAACTGATTATCTGAGATGATGACCATAATAATGGGTGTAACAATGGATGTTTAGAAATTCTGTAAAAGAAAATTTTGAAAGTGAAAAATATGGGTATTCGACATATATACATATGTTCCTATCTATGGTTGTTATGTATATGTAAAACCTTGTGAACATGATCGTTCTTCTATTCAAAATCTATTTAGAGCATCACATAGAAAGTACCCATATTGTATATACACATATACAATATTATAAGGAAAAGGGATAGTTTCACCACCTTATAGTCAAAAGAATGTCTATTGCGGTAAATTGGTACTTACACTAAACGTGGATAATCTTGCGAGTATTAGACACTGAAACAATATTTAATTCATATTCACCATGAAAGGGATAGTAAGGCAGGCTTAGAATTGAACACATCTTTTGTAATAAGTGTTGCATTTAATATAGAATTTTGGAATATGGTGTACAAGGGCATTTGAAAATCACCTAGAGGGGGGGAATAGGTGATAATGCTAATCAATACACAATTAAAAATTATGATGCAACAATCAACCCAAAACAAGGCTAAAAGCCGAATACCCCGTGAAGGGCTCTGAACTCCTTCCTCCTGATTCTTCTAGATATGAGTTGGAGGTGCGCAATGCAATCTTATTGTATGAGTATTTGATTGACAATATGAATATGCAACAAGTGAATATAGCAATGAATGAAGAGAGCAAGTAATAATATCAATGAAAGTAAAGAAAGAAATAAGAGCAAGTAAGAGCAAGTAAACCAAACGCAAACACCGAGAATTTTTCCGAGGTTCGAGCACCCAGCTCTACGTCCCCGCCTTCCCCAGAAGGATTTCTAACAACTATAACTTCACAAAGAGGTTACAAATACACCGGAGTACCCAACTCCACAATCTCAAGTACAAGTATCTCTTAGTGATCAAAAGACCACAAACTCTCTTTTGCAAAAAGCCTCTTTCCCTTACAAGAACCCTGTAAAACAATTGTTAGAATTGAAGCTCAAATAGTGTAAGTGAAAAAGAAAATGAACTAGAGAGAGTTTAGAAAATAAAACTTCAGCGATGAGAGATTCTTCAGCACAAAAACCAAGGACCAAACTCTCTTGAAAGCAAATTTTTTTAAACGCTTGTTGTGAAAAACATAGCCCTAATCACCCCTATTTATAGGAGAGGGCTAGGGTTTAAAGTGTAAACTCACAAAATGTTAATTAGGAAGAATTTGACCCATAAAATATCCTCTAAATTCGTTTAGAAACGAAAAATACAAATTTAAAATGTGTTTTAAAAAACTAGCCGTTATGGCAGAAACGGCTCTCTCGGTCGACCGCCCGGTCGACCTAAAAAAACAGAGAGTAGCACCCTTTCAGTCGGCCAGCCGCCCGGTCGACCGAAGGACTTCGGTCGGCCACCTGGTCGGCCGAAGAACGTGCACACAGATACGCACCAAAAACAGCAAGAAGACCAGTCGACTGGGTCGGTCGACCGATCTGACCTGACTTAGTGTCGGTCGACCGGCTCAGGCCAAAAGTTAAAATTGAAACAGAATTTTGAAGGGGTTTTGAAATCTAACAAAGTAGTTTTGATTTGAAATAAGTATAATACCTAAAATTGAGTTTATAAACAAAAAGCTTTAAGTTAAAATAATTTTTACATATATATATGGAATATTTCTAGAAATAAGATGTGCGCAAAAACGTGTGTGTTGGAATATATAGCTTCAATCCTAATCACTATTCTTTAACAAAAACTATAAAACTAGAAACAAATCTAATGAAGTCTCTTGAGCCATCTTGAAGTCTTGAGCCATGTAAAGCCTAGCTAGTACCTTCTCTTCTATGTTCCTTCCTTGATGTGCCATAAGCCTTCTTTGCTCCATGAACCTAGAATATCTTCCAAAAGCTAAACAATGGCCTTCAAAATAGTACTAACTTGAAACTCATCTTGAACAAACTTATTAGTACCAATATAACTCTTAAGTGTTTTGTTATCATCAAAACTCTAACCAAGTGAAGAGTGTAACCTCTTGGGCCAACAATCTCCCCCTTTTTGATGATGACAAAATAAATAGGCTATATTAACAAAATATAAAAGAGAGGTGAAAACTCCCCTCAAATTATGCTATATTAAACAAGTAATTTTGAATTGCAATCAAAAGCCATGAGACATAAACAAAACCATATAAACTTATTTGTAGAACTCATAAAAACACTTTGCAATGCAAAACCATACGAAAACCATATAAAACCCATTTTTCTCCCCCTTTTTGTCATACATCAAAACGGGTTAGGAAACAACCAATAAATAATATATGCTTGAACAAGATATAAACATGCATATATGCATACATAAACTCAAATATCTCTTCCCTTTTTTTTTTTTTCAATACATCAAAAAGGGCTAAGGAAAAAACAATCAATTGTCATATTATCAAATCTTAAAGATCAAACTTAAGTTTTTTTTTATATACCAATTTATAATTTTTGATAAACATATTGATACCAATAGAAAAATATTGATACCAATTAAAGATAAAAATCAAATTTTTAGATAAACACTAAAATCATTTTGCAATGAGGATACCAAATAGAGAATAATACTAATCTAAGATCATTGATATTAATATTGAAAATGTTAGCATATATCAAACCAAAATATTTTACATCATAAATGGTGGGAGTAAGATACCAATTTAAAATAAAAACTGATACAAATTGAAAATACAACCAATACCAATTGAAACTATAATAAGGTCAAGTGTATAACTCATATTACCTACCACCCATTTCATACACATGTTTAAATAGATTTTCAATAAAGAGCATACAAGGTATGGTCGCCCAACCAACCGCCCTTAAAAGGTAGGGGTTTTCAAAAATTATGATTTGAAAGTAAATAGGCATAGTTTGAAAACTCTACCAATAGAAAATAGTTTTTAAGATATTTTTTAAAAAAAATTAGTAAGAAATCTTTCAAAATAAGAAACCAAATCATACATACCATGAAGACATGAAAATCACATAATAATAGACACTCAAAGTCAATAAAGCACAAAGCACATATATGCTCATGAAATAAAAATCATGAGTAAACACAAACATAGAGTGTAAAAGAGTCATGTGAAAAACATAATCATAGAAATAGGCATTGAAACTTATATGAAATTCCTTTACAAACATGAAACACTTAAAAATTTTAATTTCATTAAAACAAAACAAACTTCAAGACACATGTATATTTTGTATAAACTAGAGTATACATACATATCCAAAATATAAACGAGTCCACAAAAGTATATTGCATGAAGGCAAGTGGCTCAAGGATGTGTATGTATAAACAATAGTTTGGACAAGATAGACATATACATGAAGTTAAACATATAGACATGAAAACATGTATAAAATGGGAATACAAGTCAAATGCATGAATCATCAAAACTAGGCTATACTAGTACATCTAATAAGTACACAAAATGTACTGTAATAATCTATTTGTGGCTCATTAATTGTACAAGTATATATCCAAGTCTTAATGAAAACTAACATCCAAACAAGTAATCAAAACATTAAGCATCAAAACTCACAAATATACATATGATCATCATGTACATGCACATGCATAGATTTAGGACATACATAATAGTTAAACAAATGAGAGTTCACAAAAATATAAATCCATATTAAACATGGGTGTATCAAATAACTAAACATGTATATCACTAATCTAAATATCATGACATATGGCATAATGAACATTAAAATAAGACATGCTACAAATGAATAATTTAATAAGCATGCAAACATAAAAGGAGTAAGAGATTGTTACCAAAAACCTAGACGGCAACTCTCCATGTCTCCAAAATAAGGTGGTCCTCCCACCAAACTCCCCTTGAAAGTGATGCATCCAAATTGTCCTCTTTAAGCTCGGAACGCATTCACTTTAAGGCACCATAACTCTCACGTCATGCGAGAGCCCACACCTACATCAAATACAATAGGGGTGATTTTTGGTACCCATACTCTTTTGGGTCCATGGGGGTTAGTGTCACGAACCCATACAAGATTATTTGATCTATTAACTTGGTCATAACAAAACTTAACCAAATGTCCATTCTTACCACAATAAGTACATCTAAACACTCTACCATATTTAAAAGCATAGTGAGTGTGAGACTTGTGAGCATGTGTGGATTTAGCATGAGTGTTGTGTGAAGTGTGAGCATGAGGAATCTTAACATGAGAATCTTTAGCATGAGAAGTGTGCTTTTTAGAAAATATTTCTTCAAGTTTCTTAGTGTTAAAAGCACAATCCTTCAAAACCTTTTCAAAATCAACAATTCTAGTTTTTAAAGAAGAAATTTGTTTTTCATCAATCTTAGAAAATTTTGCTTTACAAGCAACTTTGTAAGCACTAAATTCATTTTGAGTAGAAATGAGATTGGAAGAAATTTCATCTTTTTCTCTGGAAACAATAGCAAGTTGATTTTTAAGAAAAGCAACTTCCTTTTCCAATTTAGAACATTCAATCTTTTTATTATCATAGGTTTCTGAGAGTTCAACAAAAGCATGTACAAGAACTTCTTTACTTAATTCATCTTCTTCATCAAGAGGTTGTGGAATTACCTTTGGTGTGTTTGCCATGAAACACATGTTCGCCGTGTCCACCTCGTCTTCGGATTCGCTTTCCGTATCCCATGTGGCTTTGTAGGCTTTCTTTTCGATCGGCTTCTTTGGCTTGAAGGAGGAAGTCATCTTCTTCTTGAAATCCGGGCAATCCGCCATGATGTGCCTAGGTTTCGGCAATTGTAGCAAATGATTCTTCTCTCCTCTTTTCCTTCAAACTTCCTTCTAAAGTTGAGTTTGTTCTTACGGTACATTCTCTTCACGTTTCGCACAAGAAGGGAGAGCTCCTCATCTTCTTCTTCATCTTCTTCTTCGTCATCAAGAGTGGAGGAAGACTTGAAGGCTATAGATTTCTTCTTTAGAGGAGCAGCTTCTTCTCTTGCCTTCTTTTCCATCTCATGAGTTTTCAAGTTCCCAATGAGACTAATGAGGTCCATTTCGTCCTTATCATTCAACTCTTTCAAGGTGGTGGCCTTTATCTCCCATGAAGAAGGAAGAGCCCGAATCACTTTCCGCACCTTTTGATCATTGCTAATATCATCACCTAAGGAGGAAAGAGCATTGGTAATTTTAGTAAACCTTGTAATCATACAATCAATAGATTCACCATCAATCATTTTAAAAGATTCATATTGGGACCTCAAGAGATCTATCTTAGCTCTCTTTACTTGTGATGTCCCCTCGTGTGTGACCAACAAATGTTGCCAAATCTCATAGGCGGATTGGCAATGTATTACCCGTGTAAGGTCATCCTCATTCAAGGCGGTTAGGAGGAAATTTTGGGCCTTAGAGTTAGCCTCATATTCTCTAAAGGTAAAGTCGGACCAAGTGCTTTCATCACTATCGGGTACGACATAGGGTTTGGTCAAGGATTTAGCAACTAGGCTACCTAAAGATTGTAAGAAAATAGTCATCCTAACCTTCCAAATAGGGAAATTAAGTCCATCAAATTTAGGAGGGGTTTTGATGTTATCGGCCATGTTTACTAGTGAATGAATGGATGAATGCAAATGTTGATTAGCAAATTTTAAGGATCTCTCTAAGGATGTTAAGCCAAACCTAGAGTCCAAACTCTGATACCAATTGAAAATCACCTAGAGGGGGGGTGAATAGGTGATAATGCTAATCAATACACAATTAAAAATTATGATGCAACAATCAACCAAAACAAGACTAGAAGCCGAATACCCCGTGAAGGGCTCTGAACTCCTTCCTCCTGATTCCTCTAGATATGAGTTGGAGGTGCGCAATGCAATCTTGTTGTATGAGTATTTGATTGACAATATGAATATGCAACAAGTGAATATAGCAATGAATGAAGAGAGCAAGTAATAATATCAATGAAAGTAAAGCAGAAATAAGAGCAAGTAAGAGCAAGTAAACCAAACGCAAACACCGAGAATTTTTCCGAGGTTCGAGCACCCAGCTCTACGTCCCCGCCTTCCCCAGAAGGATTTCTAACAATTATAACTTCACAAAGAGGTTACAAATACACCGGAGTACCCAACTCCACAATCTCAAGTACAAGTATCTCTTAGTGATCAAAAGACCACAAACTCTCTTTTGCAAAAAGCCTCTTTTCCTTACAAGAATCCTGTAGAACAATGGTTAGAATTGAAGCTCAAATAGTGTAAGTGAAAAAGGAAATGAACTAGAGAGAGTTTAGAAAATAAAACTTCAGCGATGAGAGATTCTTCAGCACAAAAACCAAGGACCAAACTCTCTTGAAAGCTTTTGAAAATTTGAAACTTTTTATAAATACTTGTTGTGAAAAACATAGCCCTAATCACCCCTATTTATAGGAGAGGGTTAGGTTTAAAGTGTAAACTCACAAAATGTTAATTAGGAAGAATTTGACCCATAAAATATCCTCTAAATTCGTTAGAAACGAAAAATACAAATTTAAAACGTGATTAAAAAACTAGTCGTTATGGCAGAAACGGCTCTCTCGGTCGACCGCCCGGTCGACCCAAAAAAACAGAGAGTAGCACCCTTTCAGTCGGCCAACTGCCCGGTCGACCGAAGGACTTCGGTCGGCCGCCCGGTCGGCCGAAGAACGTGCACACAGATACGCACCAAAAACAGCAAGAAGACCAGTCGACTGGGTCAGTCGACCGATCTGACCTGACTTAGTGTCGGTCGACCGGGTCGGTCGAAGGCTCAGGCCAAAAGTCAAAACTGAAACAGAATTTTGAAGGGATTTTGAAATCTAACAAAGTAGTTTTGATTTAAAACAAGTATAATACCTAAAATTGAGTTTATAAACAAAAAGCTTTAAGTTAAAATAATTTTTACGTATATATGGAATATTTCTAGAAATAAGATGTGCGCAAAAACGTGTGTGTTGGAATATAGAGCTTCAATCCTAATCACTATTCTTTAACAAAAAACTATAAAAGTAGAAACAAATCTAATGAAGTCTCTTGAGCCATCTTGAAGTCTTGAGCCATGTAAAGCCTAGCTAGTGCCTTCTCTTCTATGTTCCTTTCTTGATGTGCCATAAGTCTTCTTTGCTCATGAACCTAGAATATCTTGCAAAGCTAAACCATGGCCTTCAAATAGTACTAACCTGAAACTCATCTTGAACAAACTTATTAGTACCAATATAGCTCTTAAGTGTTTTGTTATCATCAAAACTCTAACCAAGTGGAGAGTATAACCTCTTGGCCCAACAACATTGACATGTATATTACTGAATAGAAATCACTATGATTGATATGAATATGATGGGTGTATATCACTTGATTTATGTACATAATATACATGGGTGGCATGTTCTGATAAGCAATTTGTGTGAATATTCCTATAAGAATACAATCTAACAGATAAATACTAATTGAGAGTATGATTGCTTTTATATATGAAATGATGTGCATGATGTATGAATCTTATGGAATTGGATGCGCTGATATTGTGCGTATTATATATATATACACATTGTGTTACGGAGGAAGGGACCCGTATTGCACGGGCGGAGTGCGAAGACGGTGCTATATACATATATCCGGAGGAAGAGACCCATATTGCACGGGCAGAGTGCGAAGACGGTGCTATATACATATATCAGGAGGAAGGGACTTGTATTGCACGGGCGGAGTGTGAAAATGGTGCTATATATCATATTGGGAGGAAGAAACCGTATTATAAGGGCAGAGTGCAAAGACGGCACTATGATATACATATATTTGCATCTTTACAAATGATTGAGAATGAATGGCTATGTGTGATACATATGTGTGTGTGTGACACTAGGGGTATGTTGGATGTGTTATCGTATATGATAATGAAAATATCAGAATACAGATTTAGCTGATTGAAATGAAATACTGTAAATTGTGTGAAAGTGTACAGGTCAATCCATGCATTACTCGAAGTGTGATGCGATATTGTATTATGAGAAGTATGAGATGATTATATGTTATACAAGTATGGCTTGTGATGTATGTGTTATCTGAATGCATAAACTAGATTTATGACATAACTATAGTGGTTGGTGTATTATAGCGTGGAATACAAGACACATGAGTAACACACACTATGTACACATAAGACGAGAAAATCTGTTTTATGTAACTCATATATCTTTTCACACGGAAGATGAAAATCTAAGAAAGAAATTGGGAAGTATGATCATAAGAGTCTGATCTTCACCAAAAAATTTTAGAGACCGTGGTCTTGATTATTAAACTATGGGATGCCTCTGATTCTTTGTCTTCTTACTGTTTCAGATTTCTCTTATTACTTGAATATTCATACTTCTCATTGATATATTATCATTTCTCGATTTATTCCTACTCTACTCACTGAGCTGTCGAGCTCACTCCCCCACAGACTGGTATATTGCAGGTTGCTTTGGGGTAGGGGTCAGGTTTATGCTGCGCGGGATTCGTTCTGAATCAATCTAATCTTTGTACTTTGAAACAATTATGCTTGTTGATGATACATGTTGGTTATGGGATAGATGGTAACCTTGTACATATATATATATATATATGTAGAGAACTATTGTAGTAGTTTCATTTCAAGTTGGCATTTGAGATATATTTAATTGGGTTGTGATATCAAGAATGTATTATCAATATGACGATCATAATAAGTTAGAATTTATCAGGAAATGATATTGAATTTCTATGGATGCCGAGAGGGGTACTCTAGAGCTTATGTTGTCATGTTTTCATAAGTAGGCGATGTCAAGACAAAACATCTTCATGATTGCCTGAATGATTTTGAGTTCAGTTATATGATTGGATTGAGAATAAGTAGGCTGATGTTAGCCGAAATTATCAAATTTGTATTGGATATCATATACGACCAGTAATTATAAGGGAGGTACTGCTGAAATTTTAAGAAATTAGAAATAATTTTAATAATCGGTCGGTTTAAATGGATGTTATGTAAATTGATGATTTTATAATACTGGGACCGTTACAGTTGGTATCAGAGCCTAGGGTTTGGGGATAGAAATAGATTTGAAATAAACTGATTTAGAAAGATGGTTGATAGTTAGGACAGATTGCTATGGACGATATGTATGTGTATGGATTTTGTATGTAAGTGAATGTATTGTTTGATATGGAGGGTTCAAGGGGGTAGGAGTTCCTACGTGAATGGCTAATCTCGAACGCGGGATATTTGATCACTGCCTTATGTTCAGATTATGGTACCCACATGCCATAATTTGGATGTGCTCTTTGGGGGTGTGGGCCCTCAGTGTGAGCTCCAGTGGTATGTGACACTGGAGTAACGGAATGATTAAAATATCAAGTGAGTCAAGATTAATTTGGATCGTAAGGACATAGTATAGAATTGATCAAGAAATGATGAGTCTTAAGGAGAATGATTGAGAAAAATATTGCATCAAAGAAAGATTTTGTGATATGTAGGAGAAATGCGAAGATTTTATACTTACTCACTTCAGGTAGCAAGTTTCGAGGACGAAACTTTTGTACGGAGGGTAGAACTAACGTAACACCCCGAATTATTAAACCCTGAATTAATAATAAATCTCGAGATATTATGTTAATTGAGTGTGTAATGAATTTCAATTTAATTTTAGGAATGTTAAGTGGTATGTATGAATATACCTACACCATAGTTATTATGTAACTAGTACTTCAATGTGAAGATATACTAGTATTATACTTGAAATATATATAATTATTAAGAAAATACAACCATGACAATTTTATATATATATATTTTTGTTAGTGGAGGGAGTAGGTGTGCATGGGAGGAGAGATCAAGGGCCTAGATCTTCTTGTTTTGGGGGATTGGACACTTGGATGAAAGGGGTGGCAAACTTGTAAAATTTTAGGGGTATGAATCTTAAAGAGTCAATGGAGAATTCATCTCTTCATCCTCTTCCTAGAGAGGATTCCTCCATAACAAAACCCTAGAAACTCAAGATCTAACCTCCTCTCTATTCCTCACTCTCTCTATTTTTCTCCCTTTCTTTTTCTTCTCTTCTCCCCCTCCCTCTCTCCCCTTGGATCCAGACCCCGCGCCGCAGAGCCATGCGGCAGCCGGCTGGCGGCGGGCCAGGCGGTGGCCGGCCAGGGCGGCGATCGGCTAAGGCGGTCGTCGGAGGTCGGAGTTCGTAGTTGGTGAGTGGGTTTCTTCCTTCTTTTTCTCATTTCTCAAGCATGATTCATAGATCTTGATCTCTTGATTTTAAATGTACTTTCTCTTGATCTATTCATCTAAATTTTCTTTGAAATTTCATGACCTATTAAAATATGTAGTGGTCTAATTTTGATCTTGAGATTAATGAGCTAATCTAATTGTATATAATTGATGGATGTAAAAGTTGTATCGTAGGGCATATCATGTGGTGAGGGAGTACATAAATTTTCAGATTTGAGTTTAGATCTTAAACCCTGAAATTTCTATCTCAATCTTGCTTTAAGGGTGATGAAACTTTCATTTGGGTGATAAGTGAGACTAATTCTTGACCAATATTGTCCCTTCTTTAAATTGAATCAATTCTTAAAAGACTTATGGGTGAGATCAAGTTTATAAACCCTCCTAATCATTAGTGTAGATTGAGATTCTTGAAGCTTCTCACACTTGTAATGGTTGAATCTCTTGCCATTCTTATTAATAACAAATGAAACCAAATCAAAATCTGATTTTTGTGATGTTAGTGAGATAAAAAGAAAATTTTTGATATGGGTTAGACTATGAAGTTGGAGGTGATTTAAAGAGAGGATAATGGTAAATTAAATTGTATTAGAATATTAATGTTCTTATGAAATTACTCATGATCAAAATTTTAAATACTTAAGTTCATAACTTACTTATGATCTAATTTAGGTGAAGAGGCTAAAGGTAAAGTTGAGAAATCCTTAATTCGAAGCAATTTTGAAATAATTGTTTAATGCTGTTAAAGTCTGGCCAGATCTGAAACCTGAAACTTGGGGTTTCTTTTGTAAGTATATTTAAAAGAAAATAGGTCATGTAATATATCGTTAGAAACAAAATCGAGTCTACTTTTTAATGGCTCTTGCGGTGTCCTAATCAAAGTTCTGTGTTGAGAATTATCGTTAAAATATGACAAACTAGTCAAAGGTACCGAGTTGCAACATTTGAATGTCTAAAAGATTTTCTATTTATTAGGGCTGTTCATGTGAATTAAGCTGGTCATGTAATATATCATTAGAAAGATCAGAAAGTCTAAATTTTAATGGAAGTCTCTGTGTCTTATTCTTATATCAAAAATAGGAGTTACAATAAAAACATCTTCGATTGTTAGGGAGGTAAGAGCCGATGAAATTATATTTAGGTAGGATCTATGTGAAATTTATTGGAATTTATATATAGGCATGTTGTGCTGAGCCTAGAACTAAACACATTTCTTTCAATAACGCATGTTATGAATATGGGTATATCATAATTATTTATTAAAGTATTTACCCTTTATAATAATGTCTCATTAACTGTATTGCATATACACTCTGTGTGTTGACAATTATTCTCAGACTCAAATTTGCTTTAGCCTTACTGGAAATAGGGAATTATTGTATTATGGACTCCAAAAGACATATTTCACCCTAACACATAATCCCTTCTGTGGCCTAGTAAACTGGACTATGAATAGAATATTTATTGGCATGTAGTCAGTGAAAATTTCTGAAACGCCGAAAGTTACTGGTGAAGATGATAGTCCTATCAATTTTAATTAACTGATAAATGGACAAGTTAACGGTCAGCACTAAATTATATTGGCAGTAAACTAATAGATGAGTGAACATGGATACTAATTGAAAAGAAAGATTTTCTTAGTTGATATCAAAATTGGGAAATCAGAATGATAGGATCGGTAGTATCAAGATCGG